>BPLS01028806.1:0-12254 GCA_019656275.1 Rhododendron kiyosumense | reverse complement strand
CTGAAGACCGATTCTCGCCTGACCAATTTCTCTTTTGACCTACGCACTTCCTCAGGCCTGAACCCCGACCTGCCCACAATTATACTCTTTAACACAGGTTTGGATGGAGCTGCGTGATGTCCACACTCAGTACAGACCAATGAACAACTTGGTTTTTCTGGCTTTCTGACTCCTTCAGGCCTTAACCACCAGGATTTCTTCTTCTCAAAACTCCTCACCCTTTTAGGAGTGGAGTCTTCCTCATAGGATGGATCCCAATAGTCGTCTGATCTAGGCCTGAATGCTGCTCTTGACGGTGCCCCCAAGCTTACTCTAGGCCTTGGTGTGGTTCTAGGCATGAATCTCGTATTCACTGATACCATGTTTGCACTTAGGCCTGAAGGAAATGGGTTTCCATCTACACCCATGGCTTGCTTATCTTTCTCGAGAAACTTGAATTCCCCCCGATCAATCTTATCTTGAATGTCATTCCTGAACACAAAATAATTATTGGTTGAATGACTCCAAGAGTTATGGTACTTACAATATTCCTTGCCCTTAAGCTCGTCCGGTGCTGGGATTTTGTGGCCAAAAGGCATCTTTAATAACTTGTCCGTTAAGAGCTGATCAAAAATAGCCTCCGCTTTGGTGATGTCAAAGGTGTAGGCCCTGGTGGACCTATTAGAGGCTTCTTGGACTGTCTGCTTCGTAGGTTCTGTCTTAATGAAGGCCTTGCAGACATAAGGCTTCCTATTGATGATTTCAGCCACATCAATATCAAGGTCAGCCTCAGTCTCAATCGTAGCGACATCATAATTAGGGTCTTGATAATAGGTTCCTTTAGAAGCCGCCTTTCTATCTTTCTCCTCTTCCAAAAGCTTCTCATACCGCGAGGCCTTTGCAGACAGCTCGAACAAATCTCGAAATTCTATACCATGATACTTCTTCTTGAACTCAAAGTCTAGGCCGTTCAGTGCTAAACGCACATATTCGGCCTCGGGCAAAGGAATCTTGCATTTGAAACGTGCTGTCTTGAATCGGGAGAGATAAGACTCCACGCCTTCCTTTGGGAGTTGACGATAGCGAGACAAATCCGCCATCGTTATCTCTGGTTCCACCCTATAAAACTGCTGATGGAACATCTCCTCGAGCTGAGCCCAGGTCTGGACAGAGTTGGGTGGGAGATTGATATACCAGGTGAAGGCCGTTGCAGTCAAGGAATTTGGGAAGAGCCTTAACTTGAGCTTGTCATTCGTTCCAACTTCCCCACACTGCACTTGGAATCGGGCAATGTGTTAGACCGTGGACTGCATATTCTCCCCTGTGAAGGTCTGAAATTCAGGGACTCGATTACCCTTGGGAAAGGCCTCCTCATCAACCTCCATCGTGTGAGGCTTCCTGTACATGGGTCTGCCCACAGGCCTGAATCCAGGCCCTAGCTGTTCTTGGAGCAAATCCAGGACCTGTTCCCTTCCGATCATATTTGGCACCGGAGGCGGCTGTGGACGCGCCTCTTGTGCCTGCAGATTCACGCCTGAGCTTGCCCCCCGAGTCTCTGGGGCTGAATGAGCGTGAGGAACGTTCTTGTCCTTAACAGCACCTTGTCCTCCGTGAGGAGGCCTTTTGTCAGTCTTTTCAGGCCTGTTTGGATTTTCCAGCAAAACGGACCTTTGTTCCTTGTTCGTTGGATGCGTCGGGTCCTTCCCAATAACATCTCCTTTGGCCCTTTCCCCTGCCGGTGCAGGGCTGTTTGACGAAGAAGCTTGGAAGAATGCTTGCGGTGGTGGTATAGTATCCCTCAGACCCGCCTGTTCTTGGCCGTTGTCATAAATTCCGAATTGTGGTGGAACTTGTTGCTGAGGAACTATTGGTAGCCTCTCTGTCATTGAAGCAATCAAATTATTGATTGCTAGAGTCAAAGGCTCTATGGACTGAGACATCGTTTGCGACACGGTGTGCGAAATCTCCTGCCCTACAAAAAACATATAATTCTTGACGCTATCCGTGGCGTCATTGAGCTCTCGGGTGCTGATTTGAGGAATGGCTTCCTCGAGCAGTGGTACATCAACAGCAACTCCTTCGGGGGTGCCTGGAGGATCAGGCAGTGGCGGATCCGCTTGTGGTAATATCGTTGCCTTCTTTGCTGGCATGACTGAAACCTTTCAACGACTAGGGTCCCACCGGGCGTGCCAATGAAAACTCGTGTTTTTGGCAGCAGGCGTGAATGCGATGTGCGCGGGCGTGCCAAGACTTGTAGCGCCTAACTTGTTGTGAAGATTCCCGTGAATCTTGACTTCTATCGTAGAGCGATTGTGTACGATCCAAAGGTTAAAGATCGTAAGAAGGTTCGTGGTTTGCCACATGGTTGTGGACTTAGTATTTCCTAGTCGTATAGGAAATGAGACGTGAAAAACGTGAACTTTATTACTCCGGGATAATAAAGTGGTACAAGAAAACTAAAATTCAAACTACTTGAAGAAGTTAGTTCGAATGGGGTTGAATACTAAGTATTCGATAGTCTACTTTGCTGAAAGTAGGAAAGTGTGCTTCGCTGGGAAGACTTTATTTGTAAGCGTGAGCTTTGATTGGTGTTGGACCAGTTTTCTGCCTTCGGTTCTGCTATTTATAAGCAAAACAACAAGCTGATTCAGGCCTGAATCCGATTTCTGCATTGCATCACAAGCTGCCACATGTCCCATGTTCTCTCCACTTTTCATGCACACTTGTTCATGGGCAGTTTTCAGAAGTTGATGGCGGTTATACCTGATCATGGGTAGTGGGCTTCCTATTCGTTGACACGTGTCCCATGTGTTGATGAAAATATCTTCCAACTTCCCTTCCCTTGCGCCACAATGCGCCACATGGCCAATTGACTTAGTCAATTGGCCTTTGAATGTGGAGGAAAATAACCGCCAGAACACAACCAACTCCCTACACTCATGGGCCTTGTTCTTTCAACCAATCCGGCACCAAATTATGAGCCTAAAACCGTGGATTAGCTTCATGGGTCAAACCAATATTTCCTCACGGGTCAAACCGTGGGCTGTAACATACCCTGGGCCATAATTTCCGTGGGTCACTCCTTTCAAAGATCTGGGCCGCAATTCTTTACATGGGTTATGTGCTTCTTGGGCCCAAATGGGAAAAAACCCATGGCCCAATAATTAACCATCAGTCAAATACCCAATCTCGGCCTAAATTAATTAAAGAATTAACTTAAAATCTAATCACGACTGGCCCGATCTGCGATGCCAAAAACGGGTATAAACAGCACCCGAAAATGGTCAACTGGTGGAACAAAATACCGGTGCTTCGGCCAATGATGTTGGCCCACCCGGAGGCTGAGTGGATCTTTTGGGTTGACTCAGATGCAATGTTTACTGACATGGATTTTAAGCTGCCATTGGAGAAGTACAAGGATCATAACTTCGTGGTGCATGGGTGGTCCTACTTTGTCTATGAGAAGAAGAGTTGGGCTGGGGTTAATGCTGGAGTGTTTTTGATCCGAAACTGTAAATGGTCGATGGAGTTTATGGAGGCGTGGGCCGAGATGGGCCCCCAAACTCCAAATTACGAAAAGTGGGGTCAGATCCAAATGGAAGCTTTTAGTGACAAAAAGCACCTGGATTCTGATGATCAATCGGCTCTGAATTACTTGTTATTGACAGAGAAGGAGAAGTGGGGGACTAAGATTTACATAGAGAATACATACGAATTAAGTGGGTACTGGGGCTCCATTGTCGATTCATTTGACAATATTACTGACAACTACGCGAGGATAGAGAAAGGGGTGACAGAGTTGAGGAGACGACATGCGGAGAAGGTGAGCGAGCATTATGCGGCCATGATGAGGGAGGCGGTTGTCAACCAGGGCGGTGAAGGTGGTGGACGAAAGCGGCCGTTTATCACGCATTTTACGGCAGGTAGGCATTGTAGTGGGTTGCACTGGGGGTACACAGCTGAGCAATGCTACGGTGGGATGGAAAAGGCTTTGAATTTCGCTGACAATCAGGTGCTTCGCAACTACGGTTTCGTGCTCCCGGATCTAATGAATACCTCCTCCCTCCACCCGCTGCCCTTTGGTTTTTCGTCTTATAAAAAGGAGAAATAGAAAGTCCCTCTGAACGTATCTTCTTGTGCTCTTGTAAAGAATGATCACAAAATTCTCTTTTGATTGTTTTAGTTGGAATTCTGTCTGTTTGGTTTCTTGAATTTCCAGAACCCAAGTGATTCATCTCAAGGATTACTCTATTTTTACATGAATATTTACTTCCTTTGGCCTAACTTTTTTACTTTCACTTATTTCTATTTTCTCAAATGCTTATACAATGATTCCATCACGAGATATACGAATGAATCAAAACCATCAAAATCTAGACACAAACAAATGCATTAGCATGCTCTATGACACATTGTATACTGCAACATTAGGCCAACAAGAAGTTGTGGTTAGGAACCAGTTAAGGCCATTTGGTCCCCTCTCGGAATACAGAAACAAAAAGTTATACCTTTTGGAATGAAATCCCTTTTTGGGAAAAGGGTTGTGGTTATGGTGATGTCTCTTGGTATCAGTTTGGGCAAGGAGTAGACCTTTCGGTTTTCTGAAACAATAGCAAGCAGATATGGGCTGTGATCATTTGAACACTTTGGGAACGATTTTGGACTTGGTTTGGTAGTATTTTTGGTATTTTGAAGGAAGTATGAGGGTTGGCACTACTTTTCAGTGAACCTGAGGCATGTTAGACTGTTTTTCTTCTGGTTTTCTCTCTGTTTTTTCATATATCTTCCTCTAAAACACCCTAGGTATTTATAGGAGAGCTTTTCAAACGTTTTTGCTTGGTCTTCAAGCTTATACCGACCTGCTGCAGGGCTTTGGTGGCTATGGCGGGCTAGGGGATAGGGAATGACGACCTAAGATGCCTTGGCTGTTAAGTCTGAAAAGGTGGCACAAGTACCCATGCATCGTACGGTAGACCATGTGCCGTACGGTGGACATATATCTATTGCATGGTAGAGTTATGAACCGCCTTAACTTAAGTCGGTTGGGATGTGCCGTACGGTGGACATATGTCTACCGCGCGGTAGAGTTGACTACACAACAGGCCGCACTTCGCGAAGCCACCCCGAACACTCCCGGACTCGATTTTGAGTGTTTTTCAAACCATTGGAAAGCTTGTTAAGTTTACTTTCTAACCCAAGTGGTTTGGATCAAAAATATTTTGTACATCAAAAGATATGACGATTTTACCCTCAAGTGGTTGAAAAAGAAGCCATTTTAGGCAAAATCCTTGTATGTCCCTCATTTCAAATCGGATTAAGGCTTATCATACATTGATAAAGAGGGTTTTGAATATACTAAAAGATGGTGGACTCTAACCATAAAAATAATTAAGTTTAATTTATGAAAAATAGACTGAAAGCAAACTAAACCGAAGACCATTGGTGTCATGATGACTAAAACATGCACTCACTCATTCTAAGTGCCACTTGGCACTCTCATACCTAGTTCTAAGGTGTTTTCTCACTCCTTAGAGTACAACGAGCATTGTTTGAAGCTTTCAAGGCACGTTTTCATTATTGAAAATTTATCGGCCACTAATCTACAGTTTTCAAAAGGTAGTGCTCCAAAAGGTTTAGATCAATCTAAAGGTTTAAATCATGCTTTGTTTATCATTATTGGGGACAAAAAAGGTGTCCGGAATTTCTAAATTGGGGTGTCTACAGAACTGCGCGCCATTTAGCAAGAGAGATTAAAGAAATTAGTTATGATCTCAATTTAAAATAAGGTGCCGTTCCGCTAAGAGTTTTTTTTGGGCATTTTAGACTTTTTTAACTTTTTACGTTTTTCGAGATAGGTCATTCTCCTAAAATATATCAACTAAAAAGCCAAAAAATCAAAAGTTAGTGGAACGGGTCCTGAGTTCTTGGATAAGTAAAGCACAATAACTCAATTGAAAATTTTGCTTCAAAAAAATGTTAAGGAGAATTTATTTTCTTTGAATCGAATTGTGCTAATCACAAAATACTATAACCGGTGTTTACATTTTGATGTTGATTTTTTTTATGTTACTCAAGCTAAAATAATTAACAATGTAATTTGGAATTTTTTTTTTGTACTTGTATATAATTTTATTTTGTATGAGTTAATTATAAGTGGGCAACAAAACATGAGGTTGCGCTAGGGCAACTCAAGTATCGGGGTCGGCACTGGTTGTTGATGAATCCATCTTAGTATATATGTAACTTAAGTTTTCTTATCGATCTGGTGGTCAGGCAACGAGGGAGTTGAATCGCGTGATGACCTTAGTTTGGTGGTTAACGGGGAGTAATATTTCTCAAAGTTGAGATTCATATAGAAGTCACATAAATTAAAGGAGGGGAAAAAATAATCTATGATGTTGTGCACAATCCTACTTCAATTATTTGCCTGGTTTATCAATGTGAGACAGTGAAATAATGTAAGAGTTAGAAGGTAAGGGTATTTACAATGGTATAATAAAAAATGGATAACTAAAAGTTGTCACATTAGTTTTTTATTATTCATTTAAGATATTGTTAAAATTAGCAATGTAAAGGTCCTCAATGACATAATCAAAATTGAATAACCAAAACTGCCACATCACCTTTTCAAACTACAAAAAAACTAAAAAAAAATTGCGAACGTAGAAAATAATTTTTCTAAAAATAGTATTTGAAATTTATAAAAACTATTTATTAGAAATAGAAAATAGTTTTTGAATTTTTTTAAAAAATAATTTTTGCGTAACTACAGTTTTTGGAAAAAATAGTTTTTATATAAGAAAAAGTTTTGAAAAAACATAATTTCAAAAGAATTTTTAAAAATATTTAAATAGATATTTTTGGGAAAAAATTGTTTCTAAAAAACTACACACACACACATATATATTTGAAAACATTTTGCGGGGGGGGGGGGGGGTGATTTTTGTTTTTGGTATAATGATATATGTGTATTTGGTTGAAAATATGTGAGGTTAACTTAATTTGATTATTGGCAAAAAGTTACTAGTTTCGGCTATTCAAAACCCAAAATGTAATTATTTTTAAGGAGGTTGTTAAGTTTGATTATACCATTATTGTGAGCCATGCATATTTTACACCAACATTGTTAACTTTAAAAATCTATTATTTTTTATTATGCCATTGTGAATACTATAAGAGATTATCTTTTGAGTGTCATTCACTCGCAGAACTTAATTTGTTACCCTGACATTTCACGTCAGGTGTTGAAGAAGCAGTAGAAGAGCAATACTTCCATACCGACCGAGAACCGTTGTCGAAGGGAGAGGTGTCCGTTGAAGCCGAAGCCCTTACTGTTAGAGGATTAAGTTGTTTCATTTCCTTAAATGTACGTTCGTAATTTAAATTCCCAAGAATGTAATCATAATTTTAAAACTGATCTAAGTATTTCAATTTCATATGTAATCTGATTTGCTTCTGCTAATTAAGTTAATTTCACTATTAAGTAATTAATCAAACTATCTTGAGAAAATGTTTATAAACGTTCTTGAAAATCGGGCATTATAGTAGTTGATCGAGGAAGAACAATTTGTTATCATTCTAGAAGACATATAAGTTTGATAAAATTTTAACAAATCTACGTATTTTTCTTGATCCAATTTAAATGCTCCATTTGAGAGACTGTGCAACTTTGACCTAAAAAATAGAGTAAATTACAGTAAACCCCCCTCAACTAATCCGAATTTGCACTTAACCCCCTTCGACTACAAAACCCAACAGTGTGCACCCTCTAACTATCCAGAATTGACACTTAACACCCTTTTGTTAGGTCTCCGTAGGAAAAATGCACCGACGGCCATCTCCGGCCACCGGGCGGCCGATCCGAGCCGTCCAAAAATTAAAAAAAAAAAAACCGAGTGGGATTGCGCGGGAATCAACGGCATCCGACGTGCATAGGTGCTCGAACTAAACACCCCATTTAAATTCTTGGGGTGTTTGGATCGAGCACCTACGCACGTCGGATGCCGTTGATTCCCACGTAAGCCCACTCGGTTTTTTTTTTAAAAATTTTTGGACGGCTCGGATCGGCCGCCCGGTGGCCGGAGACGGCCGTCGGTGCATTTTTCCTACGGAGACCTAACAAAAGGGTGTTAAGTGTCAATTTTGGATAGTTAGAGGGTGCACACTGTTGGGTTTTGTAGTCAGAGGGGGTTAAGTAAAAATGCAGGTTAGTTGAGGGGGGTTTACTGTAATTTACTCTAAAAAATAAAGTACTTCTACATTTAATTTTTTGTTTTTTTGCACTGTTCAAACGATCTCAGTGAGTACGTACTTTCCAACAGTGCAAAAAAGTTCAGAAAATATTAGGAAAAATACGATTCATTTGAGCCTTTGAGGTCAAAGTTACATAGTTTCCCATAAGGAGCATTTAAATTGGAACGGAGGAAGTACATAATTACCAGAAAGTCTAATGATACAGATTTTAAATCTGTACAAATGGGTACAAATCCCTTTTTGGGTCTTAAAAAAATGATCGGACCGCTCATTTTATTTAAAATACTTTGAACTTAAACTTAAAATACTACTACTATTACTACTATTTATATCTCACTTAAACTTAATCATGTTATGTACAGCTAGACGAGACACAGTTGACTAAAGTATTCTTCGAATAATTAATTACACGATCCACACATTAAGGGAAAAAAGCACAATTATATATATTTAGGAATAAGTCATCATCACTAACCCATGTTATTATATGCATGACGACCTCGATCACCGACTATGCCTTGATTCAAATAATATTTTCTTTAATACCATAGGAAAAGTCCGTTATCATAATAAGGTTTTTTTTTTTTTAATCAATATGAAACGGGAAATGATTTTCACACTTTCTTTTTTTATGCTTGAACCAGTCCCCTTTTTTGATGGAGCACAGCTTCTTTTGTTTTATAGTGTAAAAATTATGCATAAAAGTTGGAGTATTCAAAGAGACAAAAATAAAAAATGGAGAGCATATATTAAAAAAAAGAGTGTGAAAAACCATTGGCTTAGGAAATTTGAATACAATCAATTATAATATATAAATGTGACCCAGCGGAATTCACGAGAGATTAATTAGCCTACTAATCCAAATGAGATAGGTACTCAAATCTACGAGTTGTTCTTGAGTCCACAAGAAGATAGAGAAACTCTGAAATATTATTGATGTAAAAACTTGAATAATTGTATAACATACACTCCTATTTATCCTTGTAGGATTCCTAAGAATAAGGTAATTACTCAGAGTGGAGACCAAGCAAAACCATACTTGGAACCAAGATTAATAAAATTAAAAGACGGATAGAAATATGCCTAAACAAGTGGCATTAAAAGAAGAATTCCTAAAACAAATAATTCCTAAAAATAAAGTTTCAATATAATTGAAATCCCCTAAATTCTTGTCTTACATCAAAAGCGAGAGCCATTTTTGGTGGGATAAAAAGATGAAGCTAGCTCACATTTTTAGCTTCCCTAATTGGACATATAATTTGTTTTTTTGCCAATTGGTATGAAGTACAAAGTATAAACCACGGGACACTATATCCCATTCACGAGATAACCAAGCCCAACAATTGAACCAATAGAATAAATAAGCTCATCAAATGGACAACAATCACTATAAGCTCAACTCAATTACAAGCCCTATTAAGGGTAGAAATAACCTCAACAAATACAAAGGAAAGAATACTCACACGCAGGTGAGAAGACTTGAATTCTTTGATTTTCTAATGAGATACAAAAGACCTCATCAACTAAACTAGCACCAATTAGTTCTAATTGGACATATAAGAAAGGACAAAAATTTACATTCTGTTTTGCATATGTCCTCAGTAACTATAAGGACAAAAATGTAGACACATGATTCAACTAACTACTCCCTAATTGTTCTCCAAATTTATTTTTGGTTCTCCAAAAATGGAGATTCCACCTCCAGAGACCAAAATTTTAAATCCCTCCAAGATTTTCTCATAAAATACATAAAGTTGAAAAAAAGAAGAGATAAATTACAAAATCTTCCCTTAATATGTCATATCCATTTTAGAGTTTTAGAGACGAGTCGGAGATGGTCTTTCAAGGCTTAAAAAAATGCAGTTTTCTAGATAGAAGCACACACATTGGGTTTGCACCCATAGGCCATCGCTTGTCGACTATGTAAAGACAACCAAGTTGCTTATAAAATAAAAATTAAAAAAAAAAAAAGAAGACAACCACTTTTTTTTTTTTGAACAGAAAAAGACAACCACTTTAGAAATAGAAAATTTTGGTAGCATTGAGACAGATCGGCCATTTGGATTTTCTTTTGTATCCTGATTCCTAGCCAATTTTATAGTTGTGAATTTTCCTATTATATTCTCAGGCATATCATATGGATAAATAGTCAACTGATAGCCTCCATCTCTTTCCCCTACTGATTCCCATTCCTCTTACGGTCTCAATTACTTTCTCTCTGGAATTACTCATTCATGAGGCAATTCTTGGCCTCTCTGTTTTGAATGACTTAAAAATAATAATTGAGTCCCAGAATCCTCTCTGATTTTCATTTCAGAAATTGCGTATGGGAAGAGCAATTGAAACAGTTGCATCTGATTATAAAGAACATTCAACAGTTGCGAAAATGGAGAAACTCATAGGTCCGAGCAAACCCATTTTCATAGGCGTGGCAGTGGTGGCTTTGTTTATGGTGATTTGGAGTTTTTCACCTTCCACTAGTTTTCCCAACATGTTTGACGTAGCTAAGATGGCGGTGTCGCCGGGAGAAGACGGTGGAGCTACGAAAGACTGCGCCATCGTGACTGATCAAGGCCTTAACCTCGGCCACGACCCAGCCAACCAAACATTCTACGACGACCCGGCCCTGAGTTATGAGATAGGGAATCCAGTCACGAATTGGGACGACAAGAGAAGAGAGTGGCTGAAGTATCATCCGTCATTTGCCACCGGAGCAGAGGACCGGGTTTTTGTGGTGACCGGATCGCAGCCGTCGCCGTGTAAGGATCCGATTGGAGATCATTTGAACTTGAGGTTTTTCAAGAACAAGGTGGATTACTGTCGGATTCATGGCTACGATATCTTCTACAGCAACGCATTTTTGCACCCGAAAATGGGCAGCTGGTGGGTAAAAATGCCCGTGCTTCGGGCAACTATGTTGGCCCACCCGGAGGCTGAGTGGATCTTTTGGGTTGACTCGGATGCAGTATTTACTGATATGGATTTCAAGCTGCCGTTGGAGAAGTATAAGGACTATAACCTTGTGGTGTCCGGATTTCCCGATAAGGTCTACAAGGAGAAGAGTTGGGGCGGTGTTAATGCCGGTGTGTTTTTCATCCGAAATTGTCAATGGTCGATGGAGTTTTTGGAGGTATGGGCTGGGATGGGCCCACAAACTCCAAACTATGAAAAGTGGGGTCAGATCCTGACATCGACAATGAGTGACAAGACAGACCCGGAGTCTGACGATCAGTCGGCTCTGGTTTATTTGCTATTGAAAGAGAAGGAGACATTTGGGAATAAGATTTATTTAGAGTATCATTACGACTTAAGTGGGTGGTGGGTTGACATCATCAAATCATTGGATACTATTAGCGACAACTACGCGAGCATAGAGAAAGGGGTGACGGAGTTGCAGAGACGACATGCGGAGAAGGTGAGCGAGCACTATGCGGTGGTGATGAGAGAGGCGTTTGCCAACAAAAGTGGCGGTGGAAGAAAACGGCCGTTTATCACGCATTTTACAGCCTGTAGGCCGTGTAGTGGGCAGTGGGGCTACTCAGAGGGTCAATGCTCGAACGGGATGGAAAAGGCCTTGAATTTTGCTGATAATCAGGTGCTTCGCAACTACGGTTTCGTACGTCCAGACCTCCTGAATGCCTCCTCCATATACCCTCTGCCCTTTGGTTTTTCTCCTTACAATAATTAAGGAGGAATAGAAAGTGCCTCCCACGTATCTTGTTTTGTTCATCCATTTTAAGCATGATTAGAAAATACTCCTTTGATTGTTTGATTTTTAAATTTTATCTCTTTGCTCATCCATGTTAAGCATGATCAGAATTAAAATACCCCTCAAAAGGGGATATCCATAAAATTCTTGACATTATGCCGATCAAAAAATAAATAAAAATTCTTGACATTAGGTGGCAGGAGGAAGATATGGAGATGTCTGGAGATGCAAAAGTTTAGTTGACAAAGATAGGGGTAGAATTATACGGATATCATCTTTTGTGTGCAGCTGTGTAGGGATGGCGAGGAGGCTG
>BPLS01028799.1:0-12159 GCA_019656275.1 Rhododendron kiyosumense | reverse complement strand
AGAGCACTTCGAGACCTTCGAGTTAGACCCAAGAGCCACCCCAATCGATGAAGGAATGACAAAGTTATTGGCATCCGAAGTTCAGTAAAAATCTCGGATTTCTATTTTCAGACAGCTTACTGTCTCTTCCTTTATCACCATTTTTCTCCTACCCAAAGTAGTTTCTAGGATCAACTTCCTTCACGAAAGTTGTAGAGCGTTTCTAGAGCTTCGATTTCGACCCAAGAACGATCATATTCGGCCAAAGATTGACCGAGTTACTGCCATCCAAAGTTCGGTCCAGATTTGCGAGTTTCACCACCCATAGAATTTTCCAACTAGCTTATTCGGCCCCGACTAGTTTCGGATCAAGGTAGATTAATCTCTACTCATTCTCCCTAGTATAACTTTAGTTACTTTAGTTTATGATAAGATTATCTATTGCTGTCAATGTTAGAAATGCATAAAAATATTTGAAAGGTGTTTCTTTTGAAATAATGAAAAGGATGGAGAGTATGTTGAACTCATAAACTTTATTTTCGGAGAAACATATGTGGTTTTGAACTTCCCAAAAAGAAAGAAAGAACGAGTTTCGAAGGATAATAATTTTAACGTTTGAACGTAAGTATTCGTATTTTGATCTTTAGGATGGTTATGAGCATGAATGCATGAATTGCTTGCATTACTTGTGGTTATTGATAAAGCATAAGTGATTTATCACTCCAAGGGTGTCCGCACATGTGGCTTTATGCTTTAAGTTGTGATTTGAGCATGCTAAATAATATAGAGTTGGATGATCTTTGCTTCACAATCTTCCGGTGCAGAAGAATATTACCCCAAGCGTAGGGTTAAAATATCGATGAAGCAAAATAATCCGGAGAAGTCCGGGATCGTACCCAAGGGAATTAGTTTATGGCTTGCCTCGGATTTGTAGATGCAAGTAGGGTTTTCGACTTTTAGCCAGTCAACTTGGTTTTACTTTGAACGGTGGAATTAAAATGGCTAAATTAAGAACGAATAAACTAGGAAAAAGATAGGTTAGGTCCAGGAATCCTAGCACTCATGACTTGGGCTAAATCACATTTTTCACCAATTCACGCGATTTAAAATACACAATTGTAGGTATCAAAACCGGGAAAAAGAGATTCGATTATCAAGCTAGCTCTAGAACTCATTTGGTGAACACCTCGAGCGACAGAGCTCTAAGCATCATGTGTGGTAGGTAGGCGAAGCTCCTACCTACACATGATCAAAGAGGTTAACACCTCGGTAATTCCCCAAATGAATCCGAACCCCACATTAATTTTCAAATCTAGAAATTTAAGCATTTTTGGTGAAAAAAACGCAATTTTCGCCCAAGCCACGGGATGCTAATCATCCCATGACCCAACCTTCGAAACTACTCACACATATCTACGAAGATAAGAGCAAGCGAAAATTGACTAAGTATAATTGAAAACACAAGACTAGAAATAAAATGGATCAAACGATAGATCGGAAGACGAGTAACAACTTTAATAAAGGCGAAAATATCAAAAACTAACTAATTAAGACAGAAAATTAAATATTGAAGGGCTGAAAAACAAGAACACTCAAGAACAATGCAAAAAGCAAAAATGAACCTAAGCTAGATCTAGAAAATTATGTAAAAACGTGCTACTCTATGTTTGTACAAAATGATGTCACAAACTTAAATACTCAGGAGATCCGCGCCTGGAATATTCCCATGATGCTCCGAAGATGCCCCGCTAATGCGCTCGGCATCGCTGGCAAAGGGCTTAAGCAGGGCCACTAAGAGGCTCGGCATCGATGGATAACCAAACTTCCCATCGATGCCGAGTGCATTAAGGACCTGGTGAGCTAAGCTGCTCGGCATCGATGCCACTTTTATTCTTCCATCGCTGCCGGGGGCCATAAGGGCCTAGCTTGCTCCTGTCTTGCTCGGGCCACGCCTTGGCTGTGGCTTGGCCGTGGCTAGGCTTTGGCTGCTGCTTGGCCGTGGCTAGGCCATGGCTTGGCCATCTGCTTCTCTGCTGCCTCTGCTTTGACTGAGCCTAAGCTATGCCTTGGCCTTCTGCTCTTCTGCTCGGGCCATACCTTGGCCATGCTTTGGCCACGCCTCTTCTGCTCGGGCCATACCTTGGCCATGCTTTGGCCATGCCTCTTCTGCTCGGGCCATACCTTGGCCATGCTTTGGCCTTGGCTGCACTTTGGCCTTTAAAACTCCTTCTTATGTGATTCTCCTACAAAACAAAACAAACAAACTCTACGAGACAACTAAGTTAAAAACAACTAATTAATGAACAAATTAAACTAAATCTAGACACTAGCGCACCCTTTCATTACATTTCTGGGTGCTTATCACGCCCCCCAACTTAAGGTTTGCTAGTCCCTAGCGAACAAAATAAACAGAACTTGAAAACAAATTACTATGCAACCTTTCCGCACTTCACAACTTAGAGCATGCTCAACATTACTAACCAGCAAGAGTTCAACTATCCGGCTTTTTATTTCATTCCTACAACTCACAATTTTAGCATCCAATCAAACAGGTTAAGCAACAAGCAAGTTAGAGAGCAAGCTAAAAAGTTTGTGTCCTCGAACAATGGGAGGATACGGGACACAAAACTTTGAGAATTCAGACTTAAACCATATCCACCGAAAAAGTGCTTGATAAACAGGCAAAAGTGAACAAGAACTACTCTGCCTCAAGAAACTAAAGCACTTATTCAAAAGAGTTAAACTCAAGCAGAAGAAATTTGGACAGCAAAAGGAAAGCATGCCATTAACTAATTGTGCAATCATCAGATAATCAATCAAAATGGAATCCAAACGCACGAAAGATCAACTAAGGACTTGTTAAGCTTATAATGACCTTGGTTTCCAAGAACAGGTTAGCGAAAGTAGGCGACGGTCTATTTCTAGTTTGGTCACTACCCGAGTGACCGCCGCCTACACAAAAATAAACCAAAATAAGGCCAACCCGGCCAAACCAACAACTAACTACTACTAATAATGAGCAAAGCTAATCTAAGAAACGGAATAAAACAAGACAAAGAAAATAAATGAAAGGATAGTTGGCATGTCAACCAACCAAGACCCCGACCAAGTAAGGGGAATTTCTAGGACCACCGACTCTCTACCAGATCATCACCACATCATCCCAGCAACAAATCATCCAATCAGTCGGCTGACTCCTCGCTCTCATACCCAGCAAAGTCATCACTCACTTCCCCCTCATCAACTGGCCCCGGCTCATACTTTACCCCGAATTGTTGTTCCAAAACCGTGGTCTGCCAAGCCAACTCCTTTCCTTGCCTTTCTTGCTCTTTCATGATTTTCCTCCTCTCAACCTTTTCCTTTCTTTGACTGTTAATTATTGAAACCCCTTGGCAAAACAACTTTTTGATCCAAGACCCTTGCTTTTCCTTCCTTGAAGGCATCGTAGTCAGATACTCCCCCCTTTTTGCTTGTTTCCCTTTGGCTGTGAAAATCTGGGAGGAACTCTTCACATCAAAAGTGTCATCTAACGTTCCCGGAGAAAGTTCTTCCAACTTCTCATATGCTGCCCCCCTCACTCCTCTCTCCTTGCACAAAGCGGTAATCATACAAGGGAATGGCATACTAGCAGTAATCAATGTGTTAGCCCGAAAATCACGCAACTGAGTAAAGACGAACATGGCCCAATCAACTACAAACTCTCCAGTAGCAAATACAAACAAAATCTCAGCATCCTTCCTTGTTGGCCTACTTTCCGAGCCTCAGGGGTACAAATTATAATGAACCACTTTGTTCAAAAACCTAAAACTTCCTTTGAAATTGCCAGGCACATGCGGTAATGAAGCTATAGAGGGGTTGGCATACAAAGCCTCATTCACAACTTGCATATCAATCATCTCGTCCTTCCTAGGGTAATTCACAATTTCGGGCGGGGGCCTTTGAATTTTCAAGTATCTAGCAATGTCATTCGGTGTAATCATAATGTCAACTCCCCCAACCCTCGAAGCAATTCCAACATCCGGATCACTTTCCCAATCCCCCTCAGGAATAACCATGAATTTGTAAAACTCAACAACAGCATTTTTATTATAACCAAATAATCTTTCGGTCCAGAAATGCAAACCTCTTTGTTCAATGTAGCGAAACCCGATGTGACCCTCCGGCAATGCCCTTGCATCCACTTGCCTCTCATTTCTGAACTTTCTGCCCACAAAACTATTCTCCCAATTGAGCCTTTTATCCATTGCAATCTGAGCCGGAGTCCGTCTCCTCCGCTTGGGTCGAGAACCACTAGCCTCTTCGGGCTGAATTTCTTCCTCACTACCTGCCAAAGATTCATCTTCTTCTTCGATTTCGGGTTGAGAGGGGCCTGAGCGGTGCGCGGTTTGCTTGATTCTTGGCATTGGGGTAAAAAGGGATTTTTGGTTAGAAAATTTGGGGATTTTCGGATTTAGGGGGGTAGGGTTTTGGTGGACTGATTTTTTTTTGTGGGAATATGGAATGTAGGGTCAAAATATGGTGGAGAGTGAATATGTGAGTGAGAAACAAGGAAAAATTTCAAAATTTTTCGGGTAAAAGGAAAAAATTCGGATTAAAGAGAGAGAGGATGGGTTTACCTTGATTTTTGGCTTGAAACTTGAAATTGGTGGAGGAAACTTGTAGATTGTTGAAGAGGATGGAGGATTTGGTGGGTTATTGGGGAAATATGGGAGATTTAGTGGAGGAATTGGAGGATTGAAGTTAGGGTTTTTGGTTAACAATGGAGGAAGAAGGGAGAAAGGAGGGGAGGCAGTCGGTTCTGAAGCTTGAATAATTTTGCTTTGGTTTCTGACGAGACCTGAAGTGATCCGTGGACCAAACTCATTCGGCATCGATGCAAAGCCAAGAGTCCCATCGATGCCGAAGCCCTTATCTATTTGTACTAACCATTTCGGCATCGATGCAATATTTCAACTTCCATCGCTGCCGAACCCTTTACTGCTTCTTCTTAACCCTCTCGGCATCGATGTCAAAAAGTAGGCTCCATCGATGCCGAATGCTGTAGCCCAAAATTCTGCCTTCTTCAATTTAGTCCCCCGAATTTCAAATCTCTCATTCCAAAATCACCCCCAACACCTCCAAAACACCTTTTAAAGCAATGACACTTACCAAAACAACCCTCCAACACCGGTCACCTAAGTTAAGGCAAAGAGCTGGACAAAAACCAGGATGCAAAATAGGACAAGGGGACTCGTATGTGGTATGATCATGCAAAGAATGCCTTGTATCCTTTCCTAAGTGCGCTTTGGATTCCAAAATGATTGAAAATCGACATTTAAACACAACTAAGCATGGACATGCGATTATTCTCCTAACTACAAGCATTTTATTGAAAAGGTGGGGATATGGGCCAAAGCTTGCTCAAAAATTTGCTCAAAACTTAACCCATTCAATTTTCAACTAAGCATGTAAATCAAGAAGCACGAAAATTCTTAGGATTGTTACGAACTCTTGCTAACTACCAATTATTGAGCATGCAACAAGTCATGAATAAAACTAAAATCCATGACAAAAGGAAAGATTTGCAAGTAAAAACCTTTATTTATTTTTGAAATTTTTGAATTTTCTCATTTTTTGGATTTTCAAATTTGCTATTGTTTTTGAAATTTTCAATTTGAACACAAAACACACAAATGCAAACAGAATGCAACACAAAAAGAACAAAAAGCAAACAAATAGCACATAAGCTAACCCCTCCCCCCAACTTAAAGCGATGCTATGCCCTCATAGCATTAAGAACAAAGCTAAGAGAAGAAAGTGCGCGAATGTACCGTCCTAGGGGAATGTCAACCCTTAAATACCTCGACCAAGTTGGAGGATTTTATGTCAATGTCTTGCTCCAGCCAGATTAGATGCTTCCAGGGTTTACTCCTTCGGTTCTGCCAACTCGGAACCACAGCTAGTCACACAGGGCCATATCCAAAACTTTATCGGACTAACAACCGCAGCGCCTAGCCGCACCCATGCTTAGGGCTCCTGAATGCCTCACTCACTCCGGCTTTAGACCCAATCCACCAAGGCTGGTGTGGTAGCACATAAACCCTGCAGAAGATTTAAGAGAACGACTTTCCACAAAATAATTGACATTAGAACCACCGGCCCGTGTTATCCGGCTTCAAACCAAATAAAAATGAAAAGACAGAAAATAAAGACAAATACAAAGAATATGCAAGGAACAGATCAAAATATGCAAAACAAAATAAAATGCACCACCCGATCATCACGCGATCACACGAGTCATACTTTTTTTCCCATTTCTTACCGGTGGGGTAAGTAATGGGTGGCTATACTAGACCGTTGAACATGTGTTATACTAGCGCCCGTAATAAAATCTATCGCTTGACCTCGCCAAACAATCAAGTTCAGCGTCCCCTAGGATCAAAAACAAGTAAGGACAAGATACAACCTAGCGTGCACTCCAGGCAATATCAAACCTCACTCACAGACCTAAGTTGCCTCCGCTTAGGGGCAATCGCGGAGTGCAAGGATCATTAACGATAAACTATTACCAAGAAAAGCTATTGAAAGCCCTTTTTACACTAGCACATTGGTGAAATCTTTTCATGTGATTTATCTCCAAGATTTTATTCGATGCAAACAAAATGACAAAACCTACAAAACACAAAGCATGCATAACTAAACAAAAGAGAAAGAAGAAAGAAAGAAAGAACAGAACAGAACAGAACATGCATAACTAAACAGAAGGTGCAAAGCAAGAAAGAAAACAAATATGCCAAAAAGAGAGAGAGAGAATGAGAATGAAAAATTAGAGAGAAAAAGAAAGAGAGGGCTTAGCCACACGTGATTTACAAACATTTAGCATGCCATTAAGAACTATTAGACTAAACAGAGCACTCCAAGCTACACTCTTTGCCAAAAATTGAATTCGACCATGCCATAAGATAAGATACTTTGAGTAAAGCAATTGCTGAATTCGTTTTAAAAACTTAAGTTCCTCCAAGTGCATAGCCCAAACCAAATCAATTTTCAAGTTGTTGACAAAATCTACAATATAAGGATGATAAACCACAAGAAAATCGTCAACACCAAGAAAATCAATATGTTCTATGATTGGTAACTTCTCAAGAATAGGCTCACATGCATCTTGTTTTTCTATCAAAGAGTATAAGAAATCTACCTCAGCATCCATCTCTTTAGTTGTGAGAAGATCAAGGCACGGAGGATTGGAAGAGACAACTTCAGCGGTTAGACATTTCTCCCCCGAATCATCACATAGAGGGGAATCCGAAAGAGGAGAACTTTGTTCCTCAGTTTCATCAATAGGCTCATCACTCCATGTAGACTCTGAGGAGCTGTCATAATCTAAACTAACAGTTTCAACCAAAATATGCTGCTTAATTTCCTCTTCCATATCCAAGTTAGAATCCTCAAAATTTTCAGTCAACTCACAAAATTGGAGTTTTTGGGCTAATTTATCAAGGTAATCCCAACCATCTTCAGCGTTTTTATCCAGAAATTCATCATTGGACATAAAATCAACTTGACATGTCTTAGGATTTAAACCATGGCAAAAGATAGCCAGAAGACTGCCAAGCTCACAATTAAAACTTGACCAAGAGAATACGGAACATTTAAATCGCTCCCAATATTGAGAAAAAGACTCATCATCTAGTTGATAGAAATTGGATAGTTCTTGTAAAAGCATATGAGTCTCATATGAGGGAGAGAAAGTTTTGAAAAATTGTTCTATAATCTCTTGCCATGTCAATCCTGGACTCAGAGAATAAAACCAATTTTGAGCACTCGCACGCAAAGAAGCTGGGAATACTTGTAAAATAGCCCTTTCATCGTTAGCAAAAACTTTCTCAAGATCATCAATATGCGAAAATGGATTTTCTGAGGCCAAGCCAGAAAATATAGGAATTGGCATTAAACAATCAAATTGTTCTGCATACCCTTCATAGCTCCTTGCAAAATAGGCCATAGTCCCCCTTGCTACTTCGAGTAAACAGGCATACACAGAACAAATACTACTACTAAAACAAAAAAACACAAAAAAAAAAACTACCAGACTGGAGGGGCTATGCCGCCACCTCAACTTCAACAATCAAGATATGCGAGGGGTTAAGCCACCACCTCGGCTAAGCAATATGATCAAATTAAACTAACTAACTAAACTATACTAACTAAGCACAAACTCGATATTTAGCCTGGCTTCGTTACACCTCAAGTTTGGTATAACCAGGTTAGAGATATCCACCCAACTAAACACGAGCTACTAACACGTAAGCTAACACATAAACTACTAAACTACTACTAAAAGACGAAAGCGGGATACTTACAGTGGTTTGTCGAACCTCCAAGAAAGCCATAATAAGAAATCCCCGGCAACGGCGCCAAAAATGCTTCACAATCTTCCGGTGCAGAAGAATATTACCCCAAGCGTAGGGTTAAAATATCGATGAAGCAAAATAATCCGGAGAAGTCCGGGATCGTACCCAAGGGAATTAGTTTATGGCTTGCCTCGGATTTGTAGATGCAAGTAGGGTTTTCGACTTTTAGCCAGTCAACTTGGTTTTACTTTGAACGGTGGAATTAAAATGGCTAAATTAAGAACGAATAAACTAGGAAAAAGATAGGTTAGGTCCAGGAATCCTAGCACTCATGACTTGGGCTAAATCACATTTTTCACCAATTCACGCGATTTAAAATACACAATTGTAGGTATCAAAACCGGGAAAAAGAGATTCGATTATCAAGCTAGCTCTAGAACTCATTTGGTGAACACCTCGAGCGACAGAGCTCTAAGCATCATGTGTGGTAGGTAGGCGAAGCTCCTACCTACACATGATCAAAGAGGTTAACACCTCGGTAATTCCCCAAATGAATCCGAACCCCACATTAATTTTCAAATCTAGAAATTTAAGCATTTTTGGTGAAAAAAACGCAATTTTCGCCCAAGCCACGGGATGCTAATCATCCCATGACCCAACCTTCGAAACTACTCACACATATCTACGAAGATAAGAGCAAGCGAAAATTGACTAAGTATAATTGAAAACACAAGACTAGAAATAAAATGGATCAAACGATAGATCGGAAGACGAGTAACAACTTTAATAAAGGCGAAAATATCAAAAACTAACTAATTAAGACAGAAAATTAAATATTGAAGGGCTGAAAAACAAGAACACTCAAGAACAATGCAAAAAGCAAAAATGAACCTAAGCTAGATCTAGAAAATTATGTAAAAACGTGCTACTCTATGTTTGTACAAAATGATGTCACAAACTTAAATACTCAGGAGATCCGCGCCTTGAATATTCCCATGATGCTCCGAAGATGCCCCGCTAATGCGCTCGGCATCGCTGGCAAAGGGCTTAAGCAGGGCCACTAAGAGGCTCGGCATCGATGGATAACCAAACTTCCCATCGATGCCGAGTGCATTAAGGACCTGGTGAGCTAAGCTGCTCGGCATCGATGCCACTTTTATTCTTCCATCGCTGCCGAGGGCCATAAGGGCCTAGCTTGCTCCTGTCTTGCTCGGGCCACGCCTTGGCTGTGGCTTGGCCGTGGCTAGGCTTTGGCTGCTGCTTGGCCGTGGCTAGGCCATGGCTTGGCCATCTGCTTCTCTGCTGCCTCTGCTTTGACTGAGCCTAAGCTATGCCTTGGCCTTCTGCTCTTCTGCTCGGGCCATACCTTGGCCATGCTTTTGCCACGCCTCTTCTGCTCGGGCCATACCTTGGCCATGCTTTGGCCATGCCTCTTCTGCTCGGGCCATACCTTGGCCATGCTTTGGCCTTGGCTGCACTTTGGCCTTTAAAACTCCTTCTTATGTGATTCTCCTACAAAACAAAACAAACAAACTCTACGAGACAACTAAGTTAAAAACAACTAATTAATGAACAAATTAAACTAAATCTAGACACTAGCGCACCCTTTCATTACATTTCTGGGTGCTTATCAATCTTGCTAGTTTAGTTTTAAGATTACTATGAATGATTATGATCTCTTATGTGGAAAGTCCTACTGCGGAGTCGATGCATGAAAATGAGACACAAAAATCGAGAAATTAGAAACATGACACCTAGGGTGTGGTTAATGAAAAGGCGTGTTTGAAATGAGTGAAATGTTTTGGAAACCGCAATGTGGCCGGACTTGCCCATTGTGTGAGGTGTGTGTGTGTTCCAATGGGGATCCAGAATAGCGGAACCGTTGTGAGGGTGTGTGCGTTCCCATGGGAGCCCGGAGCGGCGGAACCATGGTGAGGTATGGCTTGGTTATCCACGGAGAGGAGCCAATGCATAGTGTGCCAATGGGAACCCGGTGCAGCGGAACCATTGTGAGGATACTCGGGAGACCGGCGCGGCGGAACCGAGGTTGGGTGTGTAGCTTGGTTATCCGCGGTACGGAGCCAATGCAATTGTGTTAAACAAATGATTTTGAAGGGTTGATTTGTATGTGAAATGGAGACACGGTTTACGATGAGTCGCATAGGAGAAACTCATAACTCTTGGACACCAACGTTGATATCGAATGCGGATGTGTCATTGTTAATTATTTTGGCTAGATTAGCATGTGTTATGTGGAAATTGTTGACTTTATGATGTATTGCTTGTAAGTTATGGGTTAGTGGGTTTGGATTATTCTATTGAGCTTTTTAAGCTCATGGTGTTACTTTTGGTGACCCTGACATATTATATTGGTGGTAACGCCGGTATAATGTGTCAGACCTCATAGATGAACATGGGAAACCATACACGTTGGAGGCTTTTGGAGCTGAGGAGCTCGCTAGGATGGAAGAGTAGACGGAGCAGTAGTTAGGAACCCTAGCTTCGTCCCTTGTTGAATAAATGTACCCTTTGATGTATTTATGATGTAATAATGAGCTAGACTCTCTTTATTATGTAATAAATGCCTTATTAACGTACCCAAAATTCGGGGCGTTACAATATTGTATAATGAGAGACATAACAGAAGGGGGCTAAAGGATAGATGGTTTGTTTGAGGGATATAGTAGAACATGATATGCATATGCTTAATTTGTTGGAGAGATATGGAAGGGGGATTACGAGTGGGAGATGATAGAAAAATGGTGCAAATGACCTATTTACCCATTCAAAAAACATACTAACATCTAAAATTAATAATTTAATAGCATGATAAGAAAATTAATTTCAATACTTGATGTTTTCTTGTTCAACCAAAAATTTGTATTATATAACCAAAACACTATGAAAAAGAGGGGCAAATTGGAAAATGTTCAACTTGGACTAATTAGTGACACCCCTCCCCCTACCACTAATTAGTCCCAGCGGAGGGGGATGTGTAGTGGGGGCATATATATAGTCTCAGTTATTATTCGGCTAACAACCATCAGATTAGGGTGAGTCCATAATACAATTCGGGTGGATTACTTATCCAGGCAGTATGGCCAGCAAGCCTTGTGGTGATGTTAGGGGTTCAGGCTATCGTTTCGCAACAAACCCCCCCCCCGTCCTTCTCTCTCTGTGTGCATGTTTCTTTTTATGAAAAGTCTAGAACCACAAACAAAATGCACAAATGCACACATTCAGTAGGTGGGCTCACACACATTACACCACCAGTTTGTATGGTCCAACACATTTATGCGAGTGTTTGTGTATTTTGGTTGTGGTTCTAGACTTCTTGTAATATTTGATACCAATACATGATTTGAATACTCCATAGTTATTAATTATTACCCCCGTGATATTAGAAAACCAAACTAAGTTTTTTACCAATATTAAAACTACACAATTGACGTAGGTGCTATCTAATAAAACAGAAAATTGAAAGCTGAAAAATTAAACATTAAAAATTCAGGGGAATAAATGAAAATTGTTTGATGAAAAATTAGTAGCTAAATTGAAATAAATGATTTGATACATAGACGTAGCTACTTTGTGGGCATATGGGGGCCACGGCCCCTGCGTTGTTTCAAGGGGTTTTTTCAAATTTTAATTTCAATTTTAGTTATTTTTTTATTTGTTGAGAATTTTATTTTGTATTGGATGTTATTTAGACACTTAAATGCTTAAGAATGTGTACGTTTTGGGTCCCAAAACCTAATTTCTCTCTTTGCTCATGGTCTCCCATAGGTTTTTTCTTCAATTATTAATCTCACTTCTCTTTCTATTTCTCTCCACCGATTATCCAAAA
>BPLS01028798.1:0-10143 GCA_019656275.1 Rhododendron kiyosumense | reverse complement strand
GGGGTGTACTTAAATAGTGGGGTGATCACTAACAGAGTTAACAATAGCACACACGACATCACAATGTTGGAGACGGCTGTATTACATCCGGCCATGAAATTAACTGCCGAGCGAGAGAATGATCCTGCCAAAACAAGTTTTAAAAAATTGAAGTTTCTGGAATCCAATGGAATCTTTGTTCAGTTGATCATCACAAGCTCAGATTCATTTGCTGAAATTTGCTTTTTACCTGTGGCCACATAACAAGATGTCATTGAGCCAATGACATTCATCGTTCCTAATGCTACCATTTCTTTGTTTCCATCAAGCTGATAATCCTTTACGGCTGCAAATGTTCTTCCAATTGCAATGGATTCCTGCCAAACCAAAATATCTCCATTAGAAGCTCTATTGGATTAGATATGTCGTTCTTGTAGTAGAAACATTTGAAATGCTTACTGTAAGTGCTATCATTCCTGCCACAACACCGATCCTGAAACCTTTTTGAACATATCCGCCTGTGAAAAAAATTTGATCTGCGGAGGCTGGATTCACACCCTTTTTAATGTGGTTTACCTTGCAAATTTTGATGATGATTGTTAGCTAAGGATTACCCACATTTGAAAACTTGAACACCTTTAAAGGAAAAGGATTTTGATGAGTACTAACGATTTGAACACCATGCTTGTCAGCATGGGTGATGAACACGAAAAAGGTTGCGACAATAACAGAAATCAGTGGAGCAATTGCTGGTATCCAAAACAATTTTCTGTTCTTCTTTCCCTGTCTCAGTTAAGCAAAGAAATTAGACACAAGCCTACCTACCACAGGAAAACTTTAGGAGAATCAAGAGTAAAAATGGGGCTGCAATGAACCGAGTTGTTTACGAGCAGCTCAAGGCTCAGCTCAGTTAGTGTTGTAGTAAAGGAGCCAAGCTCGATCTAGCCTTAGCTCGGCCGTCTAGATAAGCTTGGCTTGTATGTATGGGTTTGGCTGGTTTAGTACTCGAACCAAGCTCGAGCTCTCAAAACAACTACTAATCAAGCTTGAGCTCAAATATTTTTGCTCGAGCCAAGTTCAAGAACACTGGATTTCAGACTAGCTGAGCTTGAACACCTTAAAGCTGAGCTCTGCTTGTTAGCAACCCGTAAGCGTAAAAGGGAGGCAGCAGGAAACCTTACAATGTATTTGGTAATCAGAAGAAAGGCCAAGAATGAAACTCCTATGAGTATTGTTTGCCAGTTCCACTGCAAGGATAAACAGAACACAAACCAAAGTAAATAAAAATGTTGCACTAAAGGCATAGAGAAACAAGAAATAAGTTTTTTAGGTTGCAATAACTTTCTGAAACTCTGTTTCACTCCTGATTGCATAAATGGGACAGTTAGGTAAACGTTTACATTTCCTAGCAGAGAACTGAGCTTAATGAAACTAAGAACGGAGCTTAGTCTTACCCCATGATGTACTGTAGTCCATACTGAGCGCATTACAGAAACTATATCAGTCTTCCTTGTGAAGGTTTTTATGCCTAAGAAACCTTTAAGCTGTTGAAGACCAATAGTAATGGCAGCTCCAGCCATAAACCCAACAATGGCGGCATGCGACAGAAAATCAATCAAGAAGCCCAATCTGAAAATGACATACCAAGTCAAATCTAGAGTTCTAGCTTTGTTTGGTTGACCAACCTCATATGGGAAGAAAAGTATAATTTGTTAAGAATTCCTCTATAAGTTCCTTTCCTTGTATTATGAAGTCTGTGTGGAATTGTTTTCATCATCCAGTTTTCCGATACAAATACAATTGAATGTTTGAAAATACTCACCGTTGGCATGTTGGTTTCATTTTTTTGTTATTTTCGTCAAAGTGGGGTTTGTTTTTTTAGTGTTTTCTCTTATCAGAAACAGCTTGCCAAGCAAATTTCTGCATTTAGTAGACACGAGATAAATCATCCAATAAACTCGGCCTTTTTTGAGTTAGCCACTTCTTTTGGGACCTCGCACATCCACGCATTTTCCTACTCAAAGATCAGCCCTTTATCTCTATACATCAAATGAAAACAAAAATAAAAAACGACCATTATACCAAACATGAATCAACCAAAATTAAAGTGACAGTTGTTTTCTATTAAAGAGCCAGACACAATTGGTCGGAATTGGTTTGCCAACCAAATTTGTATCATCAATATTGGGTGAAAACAATGAAAACGAAAAAAATTGTACGAGACACAACTTTACTGTCAAGTGAGTACCAAAAGTTTGGAAACAGGACCATAATGCCCAAGAGGCAACGAAGGAAGAAAACCACATAAAGTCATGTAGAAGGAAATCAGGATACCTGAGAACCCCTAACGTCACTTGAGTGATTCCGGCGAAGAATGTAGCCGTGAATGCAAGTCGCCGGTATTCAACCTTATTAGAGGGGTCAATCTCATTCTGCAGTAGGGTTCCTAGCAGAAGAGATACCACTGCCACTGGTCCTATGGCAACATCTCTTGAGCTACCCATAAAAGCATAAACCAGAGGTGGAACAAAGCTACTATCTGTATTATATGAGGAAACATATATGATTCAGTTAAGTTATCACAACAAAGGAAGTTTAGGTTTTTCAAAAGTAACATGAAGACTCACATAAACCATATTATATGAGGAGAAGGATATAATTCAGTTGAGTTATAATGATAATTGAAATATTTGTCTCTGACAAGTAACATGAAGACACTCACATAAAGCGTATTGGGGGTCAAGATTTGCAAGCTTTGCATATCCAATATCCTGTTTCACAATGTTAATGAACTGTTAGAAATTGTTTGAAGGTTGTGTTTGGATCACGGGAAAATGACAGCTTATTTCACGAAACAATTTAGTTTTGTCACTTCATTAGCTTTTGTACCTGAGGAATAGCAAGGCTTGCAATGGTGAGACCAGCGACGAGATCACCTTTGAATTTAGACAGATTGTAATCCCTCCCCCATTCAAGAATGGGAAAAAGGGCTTGGAGGCCAAGGACCAACTTTCGAGATTTTGGTTGGTCCTTAAAAGGGCGCAAGGGTTCGTCGTGGAAGAAAGTTTCCTTCAAAGTAGATTTGACCTCTTTCAAAAGTTTCTGCTTTGGAGGCACTCCCACCTTGTGAACATAAGGCAAATTCTCCACATGGTGATGCAATGAGGGTGATCTTGTAACATCAATTCCTACCTCATCAGTCACACGGCCGCTCATTGTGGCTAGGCACTAATGCTCACCTTCGTAACAAAACAACAAACAGATGGGAAAAATGGGCTGAAGTCAAAATGCATACGATATGATCGTTCCATAGACACATCAGCCATTGTTCTATTATCATTGCTACTTAAACTATCAAACTGTTTCCATTATCCGTTGATGAGAAATGTGAAAGCTAAAAGGAAAGGACAAGGGAAAAGATTCACGTATAAATTCATCAACATTGGCAATCCACAAGTGGTAAAGAATCAATCTTCCACTTGAGTAAGGAACCATAGATTAGCATCCCTCAACAGAATCATAAAGAGCTAAAAGCTGCAAATACTACAGTATAGAGCAAGTATATGACCACTACAAGATTGTGCTGTGCTCAGCAGAAGCAATTAATTACCTTATCACTATGTAAGAAGAATTTTAGAGAATGCGGGTATGATATGGAACACACTCTTCTGCTTATATAACCATATTAAGCAACTTAGAGTGGTTAAAAGTCAACAGAATGAAAATCGCACGAAATTTGCATCATTCATAATTCATAGACGAAATAAAGAACCTAGATCGTTCCCACACCTACATACACTGCCCAAACCGGATAATTAGAATTTAGCTCATCAAATAAAAGACACCCGTGTTATTTAACAAGCAATGATGGGAGGAGATAATATTGTTATCCGTAAACTCAATTTGGTCAGAGGTTTAAAAAAGGATTTGGGGGGAGGTGCCAAGGTGTTGACATTTCTTGATGAGGTACCCCATCCAAAAGCCTTGAGGATACAGCTAGCTTTATCCTTTGACTTGGTTGCAATTATATTTCTTCAAAATAAAGCAAGCCCTAGTGGTCCTGAGGGTGGAAGATTCGAAAATTCACGAACGAAATGATTGAGATTTTCATTCACCGTGCTCAACCTAGTAAATGCAGTGATTGTTTTTCAATGTTCTTCATACAAATCATCACATCTCAGTATTGCTGCACTCAAAAGAACTTGGTCCATTCTTTTTTTTTTACCAAATTCAAATGTGGTTTCTTTATGAAGTTTTCGCTTAATTGTCATGGCTAGCTGGAGAATTCTATAGCGCGATCAAAATCAAGAGAAAAAACTTCAGATGCATGAAACTACAATACAAACTACTTTGGCATTTGCACTAGATGCAGTTGAAATGCTATTGGCATTTGCAGTTTTCGGCCTTTATATAGCCTGCATGAGTGAAAAATTCACTGTTACATTGCAGGAAACTACCATCTTTATTTCTTTAGGGAATATTGATCAACAAGTATGTAGTAACTCACAACAAGATGCACCTTACTATTTACAATGAGAAAGCAAAGTAAAAACAATGAACAAGAAGGACCATGGAAATTAAGATGCCATAACATAATTAGAATTCGCTACTTAGTCATTTGCTTAGGTCAGTATGCGGTTAATTAGAGGAAATTAAGATGACATAACATAATTAGAATTCGCCACTTAAGTCATTTGCTTAGGTCAGTATGCAGTTAATTGGAGGAAATTAAGATGGCATAACATAATTAGAATTCGCCACTTAAGTCATTTGCTTAGGTCAGTATGCGGTTAATTCGAGGCTTGGTATTACAAGAAAAAATGGTTCTAAAGCTCCTTTAACTGCAAAATTCAAAAGTAGGGTTGTCCAAGTAAGTGAGTTTATTTTGCAAAAGCAAAAATGAAAAGGCATACAACTTTGATCTCACTTTCAATAGGAAATCCGTTTACTTCTCATTAAAGAATTTTGACTTTCATATAGACGAGCATTGAAGGGCAGCCCTACGCAATGGTAAGGTTGCTCCAATGTGACCCGGTGGTCCTGGGTTCGAGTCTTGAAAACAGCCTATCCGCTTGCGAGTAAAGCTGTATGCATTAAACCGCAAGGGGTTGGTTGGCCTAGTGGTCAAGGCCTGAGACTTAGGGGTTTGCTCCTTTCTAAGGTCTTAGGTTTGAAGCCTCGCGGAGCATTTTAAGCAGCTTCGAATGGGCCCCCGCTAGTGGACGGTGGATTTATGGTCTTAGGATTAGTCGAGATGAGCGTAAGCTGGACCAGACACCTGATTATCAAAAACAAGTTGTATACATCCTACTCTTTTCGAAACACATATAGTAACGGAGCCTCATGCATTGGGTAGGTAGCCCTTTTTATATAGACATTGCAAACACAACTACAATCACCTTGTTTTTCTCTGGAATTGGTAAGGCCAAACGCATCGTAAGCTGACCCAGACATAAAAAGGGTTTGCAAGCATACAATCCCACTAAGAACAGAAGAGTCGGGGGAATAAAAACAGGTGTGAGAATGTGCATCTTTCAAAAAGTCTTTACCTTTTCTTTGCACTCCTCCTCTCCTACTTTGTGAACGGAAACCCTTCAAGAGTGTCTCATTCCTTCAACCCATCAAAATCATTCTTTCAGAGACTGAAAGGGCAACAATACGTCAACCCACATGCTAGTAAATTACTAACCAGTATATATAATGCGTAAAGGTCAAAACTTTCTGCAGAAAACCAAATAAAATAGGAACGCCAACCCTTCACTCACGCCACGTTCGTATGTCAACTCTTCGTTTGACTCAATAACGGAATTAAGTAATGCATACGGAATTTCGTAAGATTTGAGAAGCAAGAGGGATACCCAGATTGAGTCCAGGTTTATTGAATCTAAATCCTGGTTGTTGCACAATGCAGACTTCATGTGGAAGGACCGAAGGAGTACTGGGAGGGAGGGAGTTCGCAAGTGGATTGGGGTGGAGTAGAGGTGGTTATCACAATTCATGTAATTCATGTGTTTTTAATCTGTCAAATTCGCCAATTTGTAACCAACTTAATTTGTCCATATTACATAATAAATTAATATGAATTGAACCCATATAAATTTATATTTACATGAATATGCGGATTAAAAATGAATTCAACCTGGGTTGAATTTAAAAGAGCCACTTGCTAATAATCACTCGCGAGGCTGGACTCGCAACGAACCTGTAAACTCCAACGTCCTTTTCCGTCCCCGGCAAAATTATCACCTACAGCCCAAAAACTCTTCCATCACTCTTCATGTGATCAAAGTAACCAATCAATGGCCCAAAACCCATCCAACCTCATTCGGTCCAACACAGCTCCCATCTTCCACCACTATCCACAAGCCACGTGTAACAAATAAATGGATATACCAAGGTCGTTTTCCCAATTAAGGGGTCATGATATGAGCTAAGGGCAATTCAGGGCAAAGCATGGAGCCTACTTTTTCGTTTTCCAATCCCATTCCGTTAAACCTTTTTGAAAAATAAGTACTTTTTCTGAAATTTTCAAATTTAAAAATAATGATTTTACGAAAATAAAAAATTAATTTTTTTGCATTATTTAAAAAATTTCGATGAGACCTTTCAAAGAAGATCAAATTTTTTTTTTCTGATAAAAAAATAGTACCACCTTTTTATGTATGGATCACCAAGAACAACTTAAGTCTAGAGTCTAGACTAGTAGATTAAGTGCTTCGTAGCGGGTGTGATCCTCTCAACCTCACTCGTTGTCGCGATTGTCGTCGCCAAGGACTAAAGGTTGGATCTTGACCATCAAGCTCCATAAGTTACAAATTTTCACTCGTGGAACTGTTTGATGAAAGGCTTAGAATTGGTTCTCAGCAAATCTAGAGCCAAATTCATTTAAACACACAAATAGAGACAAAATTATCGAGAGAAGAAAAAAAATAAAAATAAAATATAGAGACAAGGAACCAATTTCAGCTGAGAAAAAAATTGATAACTAAATTCAGGAAAGAAAAACAGAAGTTCTGATCATGGAAACCTCGTGGTGACGCTTAATCTACGAGAAAGAGAGAAAGAGAGCGAGCAATTGAAAGAGAGGGAAGTTGTGTTTGGGAAAAAAAAAAGGGTTGGGCAGGTTTGGGTTTGACCTGATCCATATTCGACCCGACCCATTTCAATCAGTTTACTAGTTGACCCATATTTGAGCCGTGACCCGTTTCAACTCGCCCAAACCCGCTCAGACCCACTTATTTGCCACCTCTAGTGTGGAGTGTAGTTAGTGCTTCCATTATATTTTCATGCATATGGTTAGGATTTGATTACCGTAAGCATCCATTTCCTTCCCCAATACTATATATAACTATTTAAGATAGAATAGATACTATATATAAGATATAATAGATTGGGTTTAACGAATGATAAAAAAAAATAAAAATAAAAATAGAGGGAGTTCTGTGCAACTTAAATATACTCTCCCCATTTGGATTTAATAGTTTTTTTTTTGGAGTTCGTATCATTTTTCAATCAATTATATCTTCTAATGTATAATATTTTTCGTGATTTCGAAAACATTGTATTATAGAATTAATCAAGATCTATTAAACAAGATTCATATTCGATATGAAATTTATTACGGATTCAAAGATATAACCCGTTTTTTAGCCGATTAAAATATAACTAGAGATAATTAAATTCGGAAAGACAAATCAAAATGTGGAGTTGTGCCTTAGCTGACGTGAAAGCGTGAAAGTTTACTACTGCTACGGAATGTCGCCAGCTTATGTCCCTGAGTACATTTTTCCCACTTCGAAAACGATCAATATTCTTTTGATTGAGCAACTTTTGCAGTTTTTTTTTTTTGAGGCGAAGAGGAGAGGATAGGAGTGGAGAGTCCTTTGTGATGTTTTTGTTTCTGGACTTGTCATTGCACTACTCTATTACATTAGGGTTACGCTCAGTGGCAACTCTAGGAATATTATTCCATGGGGTCGAAAATTTTTCTCGAGTTTTAATTACATTCAACCAAAATTTATAATTGTTAATTATAGGTTAATTCAATTTTTAAAGGTTTCTTTGAAAAATTTGATTCTAAATTAGCTCTTAACCAGCAAAAATAATAGCTCTCAAATAATATGCTAAATGATTAAATTGGTCTCATACAATTACATAGGAAGACGATATCAATTTTGATAGTGTTACATACTTCTATAGTGTATTTTTTTTAACCCGAAAAATTCTCTCAAATCACATTTGTTCTCATACCCACTTGAAACTCTAAATATAGTCTAAGATGTCTTGTTATAAATTCAAATCCTAGTTTTTCTTTACACAAATAGTTTTAAGGCGATGAAACTTTTTGATCTTTTTTTAACAAAGGTGTGTATTGTTCCCTCTTAAGATCTCACCTTTGAAACCTCCTAAAGGTGTGTATTGTTCCCACTTAAGCCCCAGCTGGCCCAGGTGATGGGGCTTAAGTGCCCCTCCCTCCCATGCACTTGGGTTCGAGCCCCTCCAGTTGCAAAAAAATATATGAGCTGGAGGGACGTGTGGAGGGCCCTGTGCCAGCTGTGCGCCTAGGTGGTGCTGTGGTGACGGCCTGTCCTCACGGACAGTAGCTATGGCTCGAACCGGACATTCCACAGCGGGTTAGGGAGCCCCTATGGTCACGCCCAAGGGGGGTTGCTACGCCGGTCGCCCCCTCCTGCCCTTTTCACAGTTCAAAAAAAAAAAATCTATACAGGGCATTACCCTAACTTTAATTAGGCTTTGTGCTAGTAGACAGTGAGATTGAGTCCCCAGAACTCAGTTAAGGTGTGCGTAAACTAATACAAATACTTTGAGTAATATATATATATATATATATATATATATATATATAAACTGTGAAGTGTATTGTTTTAACAAAAAGAAATTACCTAGCACCTTTCAGCTTGTACCACTAGTTAGCATGGGGTCATCAACAAATTTTAGTGGTTCATTTCTTGAACAACATAAATGTATAGCATAGAATTAGTAGTATTTCCATCCCTTCCCATGGGGTCAGCCGACCCCACCATGTTGGCTATGGCGTCGCCTCTGGTTACGCTTGGTTTGATGGAATGAAATTGAGGTTGAAATGGAATTGGATGAAATAAGATTGGAATATCCATTCACGTTTGTGCTTATGAATAGTTGTTCTCATCTGCAATGAAATAATGTGACAATAGTAATTTTTGGTGTAGCAATAGTAATTATTGGTGTGGCAATAGTGAGTCTTGGAGTGACAAAGAAATGAAATGGTAATTTGATTTTTTGTTTTAGTGAAATGCCGATCCATCTACTAAGTTGAATAGTGATTCCATTTTACTAAAGCAAAAACTCTCAAACCATAAATAAAAGTGATTTTCTGTATTCTCCAAACTTTTTTTCCCCTTTGATGAGACTTTACATTAGGACTGGGTGCCAAAAATAGATGTACACATATAGTTTGTTACATATATCAACAAGGCTGTAGAGAATTTAAAATTTCAGAGCAGAATAATCTTTTCCCACCAAATATATAGCTTACAAAATTCAGAGAATAAAGGTCTACACAACTTTGCAATGCAGGGAAAACAAAAGAGACCATCTCCACTTAAGCCCATAAACCACCACTGCTAATCAGAATTTTCCAGAGACTCTTGATCAGCAAAACCACAACACTAGCAACATCACCACTGCTAATCACAAATTTTCAGACTCTTGATCAGCAAAACCACAACACTGGCAACATCACCGAGACATCGAAGCACATCACTTAATTTCCGACCAAAAAAAAGCACATCGCAGAGCAAGAACAAAGTTATCGAATCGACATGGATGAATTCTTCAAGGTTCTTCCATCTTTGGAGAGTAGGCTAGCACCGCATCTGCTACTGTGAGGAAGATCTTGTTGTCTCCTATCAAGTTTGCAAAGCCAGAGGCATAGAGTTTATCGATCACAGCTTGCCCCGGATTCGCCAAAACAAGCTGTTAAAAGAAAGTCAAAACAACGAAGGTAATGCACATCATTTTAATTACTTGGTAATCTTCACTATGGATTTGAAAACACATGTTCTAGCTTGAGTTCTACCTGAATCTCTCTCTTTTGGAGGGTTCGGTATAGTTCTTTCAAGGCATGGATGCCGCTGGTGTCTATATCAGTAACAGCTGCAAGAT
>BPLS01028795.1:6682-20892 GCA_019656275.1 Rhododendron kiyosumense | reverse complement strand
CTATTTGGTACTCACTCCCTTGTTCTAACATATTCCTTTATTATTTAAGAGTTTCATAGAGTTAATTAACTTAATTGGGGTTTTACACCCTTCATTTCATCATGGGGATTCGCCAAAATTTGGAACCACATCACTGCTACCACCACTACTTACCTCTCCTTTGGATGTGTTGAACAAATTCAACGTGGGTAGTGTTTCTTGCTGTAAAAGACTAATTTTTTTACTTGCTGCATGATTTGCCGACTAATTTTCCATGTGCTTTTGGATGGATCCGAGCATCCGTCATTTCTAAACTGACTTGATAAATCGAGATTCAAATCATCAGACCAAGTCTTAATTGCCTTCAAACCTCGAAAGGGGAAGTATGAGGCATTTGATGGTGAGATGAATGCAAACCAGGTGGAAAGGTTTGTCAGTTCGGTCCTTAATGGGGACGTAAAGTTCACCAAGACGCAGCCGAAACCCAAAATCAAGTGAGAAATTAGTGGCATCACAATGAAACTTGCCTTTTTATTGGAATTCAATATAGATAGTTGAAAAGCTAGTGCTACTTGCTTGATCATCTTGTTTTTTTTTTTTTGGTCAAACGGAATAGATACTTGCTTGATCATCAGTGTCCAGCCCATAGTGAAATTGGCCTGGCTTCAGACTCAGGAAGAGGTTTCTGTTTAAGGATGTATGAGGGAAGAAGAAAAGAAGGGGCATGGTCGGGCAGGAGGGGAAGATATGACATATCTATGTTTTGTGCAGTGCGCCTCAGGCGCAAACACATGCGTCCCAGGCGCACGCCTATGCGCCCCTGGCGCACCTCTAAGCTTAAAAAAAGGCTTAACTTCATTGGCTTGGGACGAACACTCTCGAACTCCGATTTGCTCGTAATTTTAATTGTTGAACAATCTTGTTGAGTCTAATTTCTAACCCAAATAATTTGAATCCAAAATCAGTTTGGAATTAAAAGATTTGAAAATTTTAATGCAGGCTATGTTTTGCTCAGTGCGCCTCAGGCTTTGCGTGATTCACTTAAGAAGGGTACACTTTCACATGGTAATATCTTCTTACAGACTAGATTGCTGAAATGATCGGGCGTGTAATGATATTAAACTGATGTATATTGGTTATGCTCCAACTAAATCTTCTCTTCTGTTTTTTGTATTTCAGTGCACCATGATATAACTGGACCACTGTCCCATTACATCAAATACGCCGTCATGACCGTCATGGAGAAGACAAGTATGATTCCAATCTAGAAAACGATGAAGGCTACGCCGTTGAGTAGCCATTTTTTTGTGCTTCTGGCGATGGAGCTCCTTGGCATTAAATGTCGTGGCTTCTTTGTCGCTCCTTGGCATCGAATTGCACCTGGGGTCGCTACAAATTGCTCTTAGTCACATCGAATTCCTTTTGGCCGCTTCAATTTACACTTGTCCGCATTGAACTGCACTTGGCAACTTCAAATTGCACTTGGCTATAGCCGGGTGGTAGGCCTGCTGCTCCTTGTCTGCCATTTGATATTAACGATTGTTCTGATTCTACAGGGAGAAATGAATTGCTTTTTGTTTTACTAGGTGGAATTGAAGAAAATGGTGGTGGATGAGGGTATGGTAATGATCCATATATATGTAGTGTGAAGATCAAGGTGTGAAAAGTGGAAAAAGTTCGATTTCAAATAGTAATGGATGCATCTATATATTGAAAGCGATGGCTTCGAGTTAGGGTCGTTTTAAGGACGACAACTGTCTGAGTCAACTTGCATGCACCTTAAAATTTTTGAGATCGTATAGTTAATGATCTGGCAAATCCACGAATAGCCACAAAACTTGAAATGGTTTACTTCCGTGAGGTTTGAACATATGACCTCCTTAGGGCCACTACGAATTGCACTTGGTCACATCAAATTTCTTTTGGCCGCATCGAAATGCACATGGCCGCATCGATTTACACTTGTCCGCATCGAACTGCACTTGGCCGCGTCGAATTGCACTTGGCCGCTAATAATTGTACTTGGCCGCTAATAATTGCACTTTGCCACGTCGAATTGCATTTGGCCGCGTCGAATTGCACTTGGCCGCTAATAATTGCACTTTGCCGCGTCAAATTGCATTTGGCCACTAATAATTGCAATTGGCCGCTAATAATTGCACTTGGGTGAAATTATAAGCGGCCAAGGGCAATTAGCAGCGGCCCAGTGCAATTCGTAGCGGCCAACTATAATTAAACGCGACCAAGATCAATTAATAGCGGCCAAATGTAATTCGATGCGGCTAAGTAATCCAAATTCCCTTCACTACTCTCTCAATTCAACCAGCAAAACAAAAACCAATTTCCCAAAACAAGTCCTATGGCAGTGGAATACAAAGCAGGGTATTCCTTGGCACCCACCAATGGTTATTACTGGAGCCAAGAGCGGGCAAAGCAACCTCATCCAAGCTATGAAACCAGATATGTAAGAAACGGTTGTTATATTCGTCATTTTCCAAATCGGAATCATCGTACTCTTCACAATGACCACAATATTTTCTGTGTGAAAACGTGTTTACGTAAGTTAACCTCTATTTTCTTTACGACATTATCTTTGGCTACCTCGAAGTCAATTCATGGCTTCGTTCTGAAGCTATCGTAGTGTCTTTTAGTTACTCAGAATTTCGAGACAATTATGCGTACCTTGACTATTCCGGGGGACCAGTACCCCTACCATTCACTAGTAGAACCAAACTAAAAATAGCTATTATATTTTAAAGTAATGCTTCTCAAAATTTCTCTCAAGTCATGACGGAATTCTGTCAGGTGGCATACTCTAAAATCTCTTATGTATTACAAACACACATTAAACCTACTCTGAGTTTATCTAGATTATACAAAGGTCCAGAGTTTGAATTGCGAATAGTGTAAACTGTGGCGACTCTAAAATTTGTGATTAAGATAAGTGTTAGTGGTTATTAGTTACAAGTTAGATTACAACGCAGGCCAACCGTAGATCCGGAGAAAGTTGCAATCAAAAGGATTTCGCTAATCCTCCCTTCCCAAAAAGAAAAGCGTGAAAGCTGGTGGCCGAGTATGAATTCCTTCAAGGCATGAGGTGGCCTGATTCATTTTTTTTCCTTTCCTGAAGGACCAGGAGATTGGATCAAGCCGCAAAGAGGGGGTGTTTGGGAGCCTACTTTTTGGCTTTTCATTTTCAACTTTTTAGCTTTTTGACTTTTTGGATTAATGGTCAGAATGTATTTTGAATTTGATAGAATGTTTGAATGGTATGTAATGCAAAATGTATTTTGCAACAAGAATAGTGTTTGGGAGATATGGATGAAAATGAATTATGGATTGATTTTTTACTATTTTGCCCTTGATTATTATTGTGGAATAATGTGTAAATAATGGTTTAAATTTCTTGTTAGCAACTGGGTTTCCTCGGAGAAACAGATAACAAATCCCCGTCTTCCATTTCACCTCCCTCGCACTTCCTGAAAACCCTAATTTCACATTTCCCCCTTCTTTTTACGCAAATGGGATTCTCTCCGATAACTTCGAAATGAACCCTACCTTTGTTAATGGGTTCGAATGAGACGTGGAAAAACAGTTCAGTCCTTCGAATCAAACCCTTTTCCCCTTCCCAGCTCTGTTTTCGTTCCTCCAGGGCTCTTTTTGCCTTTTGCTCTCTATCTTCAAAATTGGAAAATGAATTTTCAAAGAATGGGTTTTGGAGACAGCCGGCCAAACAACTAAAATGGAAAAATGAGAAATGAGAAATGAAAAATAGAAAATTGAGAAATGAAGAATGCTTACTATAAATAACTCACTTCTTGGTATTCAACCCCCTCAGTCTCTACAAACGGCCCCAATTTCAAACTTTCAAACTTTCAAATGTTTAGATAAGGAAATCCCAATGATTTCTATTCCCATTTACGACGGACGAATTCAAATCTCTCCCTCTCTCTCTCTCAAATATATTTGGGCACGATAAATATGTCTAATTCAAACAAACATTTGATGGTAAATTGTCCAAATAATTTATCATGGAATGAAAATAACATACAAACATATTTCATGATAAATGATACAAATAATTTACCATGAAAACTAAAACCATTATAAATATAATGTTGGGAAAAACCCCATCTGATTATACCAATAGTGCCCTCATATTAGGTTAACTTGATTTGAAAAATTAGAGAAAAACTCAATCAAACAAAGGGAGCATGATATATTCGACTCCTAATTGTTTCGTTTACTTTTGTACTGGGTTTCCCTCAAATAAACTCTACGTTTACATACCCAAATCCAAAATCAATGTAAAATAGTAAATACAGTCCATAAAAGACTAATGAATTCAGAGAATCGAAATTTTATGGCATTCCATGCAATAAAACAGAAAAAAAACAAAAGAGCAAATGTGTAGTACAAATCCTAAGTACGTAAAGCAAAACGTGAAGAAATCCCCAAAAAGGGGCTTTAGTAGGAAATGTCAAACTCAACCCCTGAGGAACAATCTATTCTGGCCAACTTGAAATACAAACTGATGAAGACTGTATTGTATCTACTTGCAACTGATATTCTGGAGGGACTTTGTTGCGGTATTCACTTCCATTTGTACAAATCATTTCGACAGCCTTCTTTTTCTTGAAAATCAACGTCAACTCCACTTTCCCGGTCAATTTCGATCGGCTTCTCAAAGGCACAATTCTTGTGCTTAGATCATTTGCCAATTGCAAATTTCCAACTAGATTGGTCGAAGCAAGGTCTAGTGCAATGGTAAACCTTTTGGTCCTTCGGAATTGGACTTTCGATTTGGGAATAACAACACTCCCAACCTCAGCCTCGCCATGGTAGAAATACATGCATTATGCTGTTGTCGTACTTGTAGGGGCCAAAATTTGTGTTCTTGTTCCCAAGTGCGAAGTTGGTTTTAAGATTGAAGGGAGTGTTGGTGGTTGGGATATCAAACGTGTCGAAGGTGCCAGATCTGACCCGGAACTTGGGATTTTAGACCTTCATGACTGTCATGGAGAAGAGGAGTATGATTCCAATCTAGAAAACGAAGAAGGCTACGCCGTAGAATAGCCATTTCTTGACGACGAAGCTCCTTGGCGTCAAATGTCGTGGCTTCTTTGTTGCTCCTTGGCATCAAATTGCACTTGGGGCCTCTACGAATAGCACTTGGTCACATCAAATTCCTGTTAGCCGCATCGAAATGCACTTGGCCATATCGATTTACACTTGTCCGCCTCGAGCTACACTTGGCCTCGTCGAATTGCACTTGGCCACTTCAAATTGCACTTTGCCGCATCCAATTCGACGTGGCCGAGTGCAATTCGACGCGTCCATGTGCAATTAATAGCGGCCAAGTGCAATTCGTAGCGGCCAACTGTAATTGAAAGCGGCCAAGTGCAATTCGTAGTGGCCAAATGTAAATCGACGCGGCTAAGTAATCTGAATTCCCTTCACTACTCTCTCAATTCAACCAGCAAAACAAAAACCAATTTTCCAAAATAAGTCCTATGGCAGTGGACTACAAATCAGGGTGTCCCTTGGCACCTGCCAACGGTTATTACTGGAGCGACCAAAAGCGGGCAGAGCAACCTCACCTCAGCTCCGAAGCTAGAAATGTAAGAAATGGTTGTTATATGGCGTGGCCTTTGTCATTTTCCAAATCGGAATCATCGTACTCTTCACAATGACGGTTATGAAAGTCCGAACTCCCCAATTCTAGGGAACGAAGAAGGGAATCCAACCAAGGATGGAAAAAAGGGCAGAGCCCAATAGCCAGAGGGTGTGACGTCCAAACACCTAAAGGCCTCAAAGCCCATATACTACAATACAAATCAAACAAATACAAAGGCCTTCAAATGCCAGATCGAAAAATAAATGTGCAATAACCCGCCATCTAACCTGCCAAAGTGGGCTAGATCCAGCCCAAGAATACCCAAAACCTACCCAAGGCTTCTGAGGTTCTTCACTGCAGCGATGCCCCACCTCCGGCGATAAGGTCACTGATAGAACCACCTAACAACTCAAATAGTGCTTTGCCAAATAAAACCACCGCACCACCATGAGAAAGGGCACCATCCACATACCACCCATCTGCCGCGAAAGCTCACCGAGCCGTTAACTGGAAAACCCAAGAGAAAGACTGACAATGGATCCAAAGCATGGACGAAACACAACTTGGTGGGGACGGCCGGAAATAAATCAACAGAACAAGAAGAAAAAGCAAAAGGCTAGAGGAGGGGGCCAGGAAAAAACAGAGGGGAGAGGAAAAGACAGAGGACCTAAGAACCATGCTAAAGACGCCAACCTCGTCGAACATCCTAAACCTCGGTGTGCACCACCGTGAAGAACAGTTTATCGTCTCCCAAAAACAGACGGGAATAAACAGACGCTGAGATCCATACACGCAAGTATGGAATTACACTTGGCCGTGTCGAATTGCACTTGGCCACATCGAATTGCACTGAAGCGCTATGAAATACTCTGTGCCGCATCGAATTGCACTTGGCCGCATCGAATTGCACTGGGCCACTACGAATTATTCTTGGCCGCATCGAATTGCACTTGGCCGCATCAAATTGCTCTTTGCCGCATCAAATTGTACTTGGCCACATCGAATTGCTCTTGGCTGCATCGAATTGCACTTGGGGTTGCTACAAATTGCTCATGATCACATCGAATTCCTTTTGGCCGCATCGAAATGCATTTGGCGCATTGATTTACACTTGTCCGCATTGAACTTCACTTGGCCGCTTCCAATTCGACGCGGCCAAGTGCACTTAGTAGCAGCCAAGTGCAATTCAATGCGGCCTAGTTAATTCTACGCGGCCAAGTGCAATTCGTAGCGGCCAACTGTAGTTAAACGCGGCCAAATATAATTCGACACGGCTAAGTAATCCGAATTCCCTTCACTACTCTCTCAATTCAACCAGCAAAACAAAAACCGATTTCCCAAAACAAGTCCTATGGCAATGGAATACAAAGCAAGGTATCCCTTGGCACCCGCCAACGGTTATTACTGGAGCGACCAAGAGCGGGCAAAGCAACCCCATCCGAGCTCCTAAGGGGTGAGGCCGTATGTGGTTTGTGGTTTGCCTTGTCGGGATAAGGACTTAGAATTTCTTAACCATTGTTGAAAATGGAATGAAAAAGAAACAAGGTGCGATGAAATTAAAAGAACGTCATTAACGGTTTAACGAAGTTTAGGTACAAGGAAATGAAAGGAAAAAAAATCTAGGCTGGGCCAGATTGGACTAAAAGATTAAAAAAATTGTTGGAAAGTAAAGATAAATGAAAAATAATTTGAGTAAGCCGTGGTCTTGATGGTGTTGGGACCTTTGCCAAGGACTTCAATTCTGATATTTATAGCCAAAGGTTTCAGGCCTTGAGCTACTTCTGAATGCTCCAATGGGAAGCTGCCACCTATCCAAGCCTTGCTCTCCACTCCAAGAAAATGGCTACAAGTCTGAAAAGCTTCCTTTTTGCCTAAAAACTAGTTAAACCAAAAGAAATTTGCAGCAAATCAGCATCCCTAGGCCCTTTGAGCTACTTGTGAGCAGTTTATGTGCATGAGATGCTTGTAAAAAGGGATATTTGGGCCCACCAAGGCCAAAAACGTGACCTTTATGTGTCTTTTGGCCATTCTAGATTCTTCCCCCACTTGCTATTTAAGTATTTCCACACATACACACACACACACATATATATACACACACATTTATATATGGAATAGGGAGATTTTTGTAACGCCCCGATTTTCGGACACGTTAATTAAATCATTTTTGATTGATGTAATAATTCATAAAACTGATTTGAGAAATAAAATTTTATTAAACAGAGTTTAGAAGCGAAAATCTCAAATACTAAATTCAAAACTACTTAATTGTTTTACAACTCAACAAAATAAAATAGAGTTTGACAAATGTGATAACACTTTTGGAAATTCAAATAACATTACTTCAAATTAATAGAGTTCTAAGGGTAACGCGTTCAAGGCTCGACAAACTCCCATTCCTCAGCTGGGAGGTCCTCACCCTGGTACTGATTATCTTGTAGAGGATTCTGTTCTTCGGTCTCCTGATTACCTGGCATGAAATGCCAGCCCAACGGCACTATAATGAGTTTTGAAACTCAGTAGATAAATCTTACCCATTAACCCTTACTCTACAAGCAATCACAATTATAATAAAAGGAGGTAAGAATCGAATAGCACAAAATTTATTTCATTATATAACCATCAACTTAAGTAAATTCCAAAATCTCAACTTCTATAATCATTCCAATACTGCAGTATTCACCACGTTCCAAACTGATCAGAATTTCACCGGACATACTTTACAGGTCCTACTAGGCTACCCTCAACATCCAGAGGTTCTAGTAGGTTACTCTCACTATTCTATGTCCATCAAGCTGCCCTCAAGGTCCTACTAGGCTACCCTCAATACCTGAGGTCCTGCCATGCTACCCCTGAGGTCCTGCTTGGTCACCCACACAATTCTAGGTCCATCAGGCTGCCTTTAAGGTCCTGCTAGGCTACCCTCAATACCAGAGGTTCTGCCAGGCCACCCTAGAGGTCCTGCTTGGTCACCTCCACAATTCTAGGTCCATCAGGCTGCCCTCAAGATCCTACCCAGGCTACCCCCGATCACACGAGGTCCTGACAGGCTACCCCCGAGGTCCTGCTAAGCCCACAATCTTTCATCTGTTTCCTTTTTCCACTAACCAGAACACGTCTACATAAGTTCTCTAAGCTCACAAATCATCCAACGTCTCTAATGTCCTTTCCATGTTCTTAGTTCAATCGACAAAGCAATCATTTCAAATGGCAAGCAAACAATTCATAATATCACCATTTACACAGGATAATTGAACCACCGCACACTCATCTCCAGTGAGCTCAAGTTCAACCTAACCTCACAATAATCTTGATACATTTTCATAACAGAGTAATCACAAATGGATAAATAATAACAATAGTTCATGCAGAATCAATGAAACATAACATTATCAATAATTCAAAAGACAAAAGAATTTCACATAAGGTATTCAAATTTGTCCTCGTGACTTTTGGGTTTCATTATGATTTCGCACATAAGTTCTTTTTAGTAGTTCCTATTATTCGGTGAGGGAATAGTTATTTCTTAACCTTGGGTTAATTTGTTAGACAGCAACACAAAATAGATAACTAAGGTATCGCCTAAAACTTTACCCCCTTTAATTATCAAAACTTATTCTTCTTTTACTAATTTTCCTTCTAACAGTTTCTTATTCTTTTTGGCTACATATTCTCATAAATTTCTAAGTAGCAATACCTATTCTCAAACATAATATTTTAAAATGTCTTATTCTCCTTTAAGAATTCTTTTTGGCTAACCACACATTCTAATGCACGTAGTATTATAATTAACCAAACTAATCTAAAGTCCAAGATTTTCTAATCAACTAATAACAGTGAAATCCACTCCAACAGCAGTGGATCAGTAACGGGTCGATCAGAGTGATTTAAACTAACACCTAGGTTCGTTTATATACTCTAACATAAATGACAGTTGAAGCATTAAACAAGTTAGTATAGTGTTCAAGGATAATTTGTACAAAGCCATATTATAACATGTTCTAGTATGCCTACAGTGACAAAACAAAAATCTAGGTTCTGACCTGGATCGAGTTTGCGGATAAGATATTTATATAGGGGTTACATACGCTTGGTCGACTAGAGATGGCGTCCGTAGGAACATGGTTATGGACGAGAGGTACAAACTGATTCGAACATGTTTTTATTAGTTTCACAATTTTCTCCGATTGGGCTATATAAAAGCAACTAACGCAAGTCTAAATAATACATTATACTCAGAGTTAAGGGGTAATGAAAAATCTACCTTGATTCTTGGAGTTCAAGCTAGGGTGGATAAAAATGGTGTTTTCGGAAGTGGAGCTTGGTGGTGGCAACGGTACGTGCGGTGTTCCTTTTCTTCCTCTTTTCTTCTTTTCCAGTCACTCTTCTCTCCCTCTCGGAAGATTAGAAGAACAACAAACAAACAAAAAGAAAAAGAAAAAAAGATGGACACCAACCAATTAATGCTCTCTCTCGAAAAAAAAAAAAAGTAAGAAAAAGAAAAGAAGAAGAAGATAGTGGAGGATGCTCTCTCTTCTACCTCTCTCTGCCGAAAAAAAAAGAATAGGGAAGAGAGTAATGGGTAGTTAAAATAAAGGAGGGGTGGAGTATATTGAGGGAGTGGTGGAGGAAAGTGGGAGGGTTATTGTTTTTGTCTCTCCTCTCTCTCAGCCGAATAAATGGGGAATTGGGTGGTTTTGGTTTTTGTTAGATAAAGATAAGAAGACTTAATTTAGATTTTTAATCTTTGTATCCTTATCATATCAATTCGAAGTTTATCTCTTATAACCCTATTTATCTTGCAAGGGGTTATATATATATATACACACATGTATAATAAAATTTAAAATTATATACGAAATTTAAAATAACTATATGAATTAAATACCTGGTTACAATAATTAAATCGATTAGTCTAATTAAATTAGTGAGTCTTAATAAAACATTATGAAATTTAAAAAAAAATTAGGGCCAAAATTAGGGTCGTTACTCCCTCCGTCCCTTTTTAATTGTCCTACTTCGTAATTCCAACTTATTAAAAAGACATCATCATTATACCTTTCACATCAACTTTTTTCTCCACTTTCCCTACTTACCCATCATCATTACACTTTTTCTCACTAACTTTTCAAAAAGGAATCTACGACTTTTAGGGACAAAATAGACAATACACCAACTTTTACCTACTAACTTTATAAAATGGACACTTATTAAGGGACAGCCCAAAATGGAATACTGGACTATAAAAAAGGGACGGAGGGAGTACAATTTTCATGGGACTTATCCCCTACCACTTGCTCTCTTTAAGCTTTCATACAATAGGCCTAGTTGAGCTGCTTGGGCCACATGGGTTGCATGAGTGTCATGTGTCCTTATGCTGAAGGAAAATGGTTGCGGGCCTTAAGCTATTTCTAAGCAGCTTGCTCCTTTGAGCTGCTTCTCAGCAGCTTGATTCTCAAGCATAACTAAGCAGCTTATGGCATTTTTGACTTCTTTATTTTCAGGCCTGATTGGGCTAAATAGGCCAAAAAAACTAGTCTAGTCTTTGATTAGTTGGGCCAAGGCCTCAACCTAATCGGGGCTTTAACTCAATTGAGCCGAACAAACCTACGAATAGGCAAACTATATATTCAACCAAAGGCCTAAATCAATCGAGGCCTAATTCAACCAAGACCCAAAATGTTATTTTTGGCCACTAATCCGTTAAGAAATTCCTTTTTAGAATTTGACCAAAAATGGGTGTAAACAATACCTCTGCTCAATCGTCGTAGCTATGGCCGTCCTAGCAGAGGGGATTGGCTGCATCGATGAATCACCTGAAGGGGTGGCTAAATGGTTCCAAAACTTGGGCCATATGAAGGCAAAGTTAGCAACGTTTAAATTGCATTTGCATGACCAGGTGAGTGGCAAGAACCCAACTGCTGTAGTGGCCTGAGCCAACTTCACTTCCAAGACCCCCACTCCTTTCGGGACAATCGTCGTGATCGACGATCCGTTGACAGTTGGGCCCGAGCCCCACTCTACAGTCATGGCCCGGGCCCAGGGAATTTATCTATCGGGTGAACTGGTTGAATTTTTTCTAAACATGAACTTCAACTTTGACTTCACAAGCGGGGAGTACAAGCTACAAGGGTAGCAGCCAGGGCTGTAAATGAACCGAGTTTGGCTTGTTTAGTAAACAAGTTGAACTTGAGCTCAAGTATTCGGTAAACGAGCCGAGTTAAGGGTGGCTCGACTCGATTAAAGAGGCTTGTTAAGTAAATGACTAAGCTCGGCTTGTTAAGGACTCGGCTCATTAAGGCTCGAGCTCAAGTTTTTGGCTCATTAAGTAAACGAGCCGAGCTCGAGCTCGCCGAAGCTCGGTTTGGCTCAACTCGTTTACACCCCTAGTAGCAGCACTCTTAGCCTTTTGGGGCGGAACCCAGTCTTCCATCCGTATCGTGAATTGTCCATTGTCGGAGGGACCGGTGTTTTTCGACTTGCACAAGGAATCGTCACCGTGAAACGTATCAGTTCAATGCCACCTCCAATGATGCTACCCTAGAGTATTATTTTGCTATCCTTCACTATTGAAATGATTGATTTAAACAACTAGAATAATTTTTGTTCATAATAAGACGTGAACAATTTTATTTATCTTGCAACTATATTATTAATATTCCAAGCTTGATTTCTAAAGCTGCATCTTGATTCTCGTGTCGTATTTGAATCTTATTATTTCAAAGGAGGCTTATTTATACAGATGGTCTCCAAAGTATTTTTGAAATATCAATTTGGTCCCCAATATATAAATTGCGTCTATTGCATCCCCAACGTTTACAATGCACGTTTAAATGATCCCCAGAGCTACATCCATCCACATTTACCATCAATTACAAGGGCATTATTGTCAAACCCTCACTGTTATTTTACCAATGGTCCTCAAAGTATTAGCAAAATGTCAATTTGGTTCCTAACATACAAATCACGTTTTTTATCAAACAAATTACCAAACACCACTTATTTTCTCCATTTGCAAAACCCCTAGGTTCCAAATCAAAATCCTAACCCAATCTCAGGCAACCATTACCACCAGCCACTACTTTCCAGCATGTTCTCCACCTTTAGCTACCAGAACATCACACGACCAGTCATCGCTTCCCATTCGCACCAGCCGCCATGCCTGTTCTCCTTGCCTTTTGATGCCGCCCGCACATCAGACACACACATATTCAGGCAAAATGCGATTGAACAAACAAAAATGGTGGTCATTGAAACAGCGATGGCGAATAGACAACATGAGAATGAGTAGATATGACAACTTTTTGCGTTTCAAAGGGATGTTGCATGAATCTAAATTTCTTTTGATTAATAGAGCTTTAGACATTGGGGTTAGGTGACGACTGTGGTATTTGCCGTTGGGAGGTGACAAGGAAGATGGGGTATGGCGGTCAAGATGGATGTGCGGCAGTGGTTATGGTTGTGCGCAGCTAGGGATAGGATTATTTAATTAATTTATTTGTGTGGCATATATAGAAAAGAATAATCCATTATTGTGGGATAAAAAGGGAAAATTTTTAACATAATTGGCAATAAATCCCAAGTCCGGTCCAAATGATCAAGACCACAAGTGTGAAGATAAGGTGGGGTTCACATTATTTGGATTGGGAAATCCTACAATGCGGTTGCACTACAAGGTGTGTAAGGCGGCCAATTTGGCCGTCCATTTTGGCACCGATGACACGGATTTAATCCGAACTTATTGATTAGAGCTGTCCATTGTTACGATTAAAATTTGGTCCATATATATATTTGGACTCGAGACCTTTTGAAACCATGCTTAAAACTTTCAATGGACGTCTTTAGTAATTTATGTATTGTTGTGGCAATTGTAGACAAAACAGTTTCGTGATATTGGGCTTAAAAAGGGAAGAATCCCAAGATAATTATGTGCAATTAATCCCAAGTCTAGTCCAAATTAGGACCACGAGTATGAAGATAATGTCACAAGGTGGGGTTCACATATTTCAATGGACAAGAATCCAGCGCTCAACAGAATGACAAGTGCCAACGGCTCGGGTGGGACTTGGCCCACCCAGCGTTTGGCCTGACAGGATGTTAAACTTGGCTCACCTGGCTTCCGCCCAACATTTTGATCTGAAAATGAATTAATGCTCACAAGGCTAGAACTAGTACCATATTAGTCTATCAGAAGGTGACAAAACTCCTCGGCCTGATGGTTTCAATTCTGTATTTTGGTTAACGAAAGTGGAGTTGGAGTTAAACAGGGGAGGGTCTGGTTTTGGTCGTGAAGTTTTTCTACTAATTGGAAAATGGAATGGGGCTTCAATTGCTTAATTTGGTCCCTTCATCTATTAGGACCTCTAGGCCAGCTGATACACATTGTATACAGTGAGCTTTCGGCCACAAAATTGATATTCTGGTGGGATGGGTTCCGAATTTGTATAGCTCAACACAGATGGATGGAACTTTCAAATCGACAATGGGCATGACATGACCTGTACAGGAGTGTTATTACGCGATCACTTTGGTAGATGGTTAGGAGGTTTTCATAGAACCATGATAGCAAACTCGAGCCTGATGGTGGAAGTTTGGGCCTTGAGAGACGGGCTCG
>BPLS01028792.1:169691-187765 GCA_019656275.1 Rhododendron kiyosumense | reverse complement strand
TGAGTGATCATCTAGTGGCTCTCATTAATGTGTAGCGAAGAAGGTCCCGGAAGCACTACGTGGTAGTACTCCAGTAGCAATTAACAATTTTTCCTCATCAATAACCAATTCATACCTACTCTAAAATTCCTGTCTAAAAATCTAATCAAGATCAGAAATGTTAACCTGTCCAATATGACTATAAAATCATTCAAATGGGACCTGATGTAAGCCATGATCAGTAAGAAGAGTGCAGACAACCCGCCTCAAGTAGTTTTGGAGTCATGCAAAGGAAAAGACTTTCACAATGCCTAAAAAATGACATCCCTTTCTTTCCCACTTCACACATACCGTTCTTAGTGCAAATAGTAAATCAAAGGTATTCCATTCTATGATATCTTTCTATTTTCCCTCTACTTTTGTGCTTTCTAACATGACCAAACTCTACGGGATGACGATGCTGTCGAGCATCTCCCCGACTCCACATGCAGCAACAAATTGATACAGTATGAGACGTATTATCAAATGCATATAATTGAACAAATGTTTGGTATTAAAATTTTTATTAAGGTTTAAGCATATGCTTGGAAAGTGGTGAATAACTCCAAGGGAATCCATCTTTGAAAAATATATCTCGAGAGGAAACAAAGGTTATGAGGACTAGTGTACGTACGGATACTCGTTTTGTGAAGTCAAATACCATTAACAGGGGACGCATGCGTGCACATGCAAGGGGCACCAATCATCAATTAAGGAAAGAAAAATGCTCTATAGGCTAATCACCTTTAGTTCAATAATTCATCTACGAACAAAGATAGTTTTTTTTTTTCCTGATAATTGACGTGTCTGAGCCAGTTTACATGCACCTTGACTAATCTTGGTAACCAATCTTACTGCCTACTTGCGGAGATCCCAATTAAAGTCAAAGTAAGGATAGTTGATTTATAATTAACACAAACAAAAATAGAAATACGTGATTGATAAATTTGTCTGAAAAAATAATTGCTTGTATATCGATCGTACCTTCTATCTTGGAGATGTGTTTCTCAACTTTTCTTGCACAACCATTGCAGTGCATGGACACCCTTAGCACCACCATCTACATGGTTCATCAATAAGCTCACATTCATTGATATTGAAAATGAAAACAAGCAATAGGGTAGGAACTTTCATATATTCTCTCCTTTTTTTTTTGACATTTTAAATGTGAATTATTTAACTGCCCTTTCTGTATAGAATTTCTTAACTCAAGAACGGATAGTTTTGTAATAAAATATGCACGAAAATTACGACAAAGAAAATGTGAAAATCAATGATCGATGCGGCCAATATTCTCTCAGAGTAGTTAAATTACTGGTTAATCTCAGATTCAAGGAACCTCGTTTTTTTTTTTTTTTTGGTGAATGCGAAAAACTTTTTGATGCTTGTGATTATTTCAGGATAGAGCAATTCTCGTCCAGTTGTTCTCTTAGATATAGTACGTTCCAGTTCACTGCAACAAAATGGAGAGTAAGAAGAATTATATAAAGAACATTTTTTTGGAGGTCATGAGTTCAAGGTTTCAAACTTTAGTACTCTCTTTTATGACTACTGCCAGCGTATGCTCTTTTATGACTACTGTCAGCGTATGCCATGTTATTACACGATGTATGTCTGGACGGAGAACTATATGTCCTATGGTATTAGTTTCAGTTTTGATGAAATCACGGATACGATTATCCATAATAAATAAGAACACAAAAATCATTGTTAGAGGTCGTGGTTTATTAATTTGGTTGGATTAGAGAGGTCATGGGTTCGAGGCGTGCTATTGACTCGGATCATTGGTCTCCTTCGACTCCCTCATGTGGATTGCTCTGGCCTCAAGTGTGACAGTGTTCACCTTTGGATTTCAATCCCCTCTTGGGGACCTGCTATCGGTTTGGAAGCTCTATTATGATCACGCCCAAGGGCAGGTCACCGCTCGTTGTCACTCCCTCTTGTTTAGCAAAAGAAAAACGAATAGAAAAGAAAAAAACAGAAGAAGCAATCTCACCTTGGGCTTTAGTTGGAAAGCCAGGGTCTGGGGTTCAGCTAGAACATCCTTCAATCTCAACAAATGGCCACCTGCACTTGCCACCAGTGGCTTTGTCTCAAAGTACTCATCTTGGTTTTCCAAGGAATTTGTGCAGAAACAAGAGCTTGACCCATTAGAAAGACAGAGGGAGTCTAAAACCCTCCCAAAACTGAGCCTCCCCATATCACCTCCCAACACTTTCCCTCCCACAATAGGAAGTTTTATAGAAAGTTGGCCCTTAAAATAGGAATCCCATTTCTTTCTTCCCTCCATGTGATAATTTAAAGAACCTGAAAACCCTAAAGTAAGAGTTACAAGAATGAAATGACAAGCTAAAGGTCAATTTTCATTGGGAAAAAGGCCAAAATTTTAACTGAACCCAATAAGCTATTGTGTAGGATAGGTGTCAAGACCCACTTATAGGGAGAACAAGAAGTGTGCGAGATTAAAGAATAAATCGGACTGCAAAAGTGTTAGGTACAAAGAAATTATTTTTGAAATTACCCAGAATATATTTTTAGAGGTATTTATGACTGTTAATATCCTTTTATTAGCGTTAAGAAACTCTGATTTCCGGGTATATTTTCTTTGTACCTAACATTCCTCATTTGAGTGCAACAATTCTCATGTAATTCAACTATATATGAGTAGTGATACCACTATGCGAAACTACCATTATTCTTCATAGGCTAATGGAATTTGATTCCCTCTGGTCCTTGATTTGGACTAGAAGGGACAATTAAAATTTGAATCGTCCATTATTGTAACTAATGGTTCTGATTTTCTCAGATAGGACTGTCTCATTCAATCCAAAATATTGACGGAAGAGAATCCTAATCCTAGACTAACATGTACTCTGCTCATGAAAGCACTCCTAAACACCAACTTAGCTAATGTGGTAATTTTGGACTAATAAGGGCATCCGCATCAGCCTCAGCTGATTTTGGACCAAATTAATCTTTAAAATCCACTTCTCTACTTTAACTTATCACTTTTTTACAATTACACAAAATCAGACTCTTTATTCTCACTCTCTATTTAATTAAATATTCATACTTAAAAAAAAAAAAAAACTACTTTACTCTCACTCCTTCTGCCCCAACCCGTATCCCCAGCCAAACCAGCAAAACAGCAACAATGGGAAAAGAAAAAAAAAATCTAGCAAAACAGCAACCTCTCTCTCTAACTTTACTCTCACTTCGTCTTAACCTCAACCCAAAAAACTCGAACAGAAACCCAATCTCTCTCTCTCTCTCTCTCTCCCTTCTTGAAACAAGAACGGAAACCCAATCTCTCTCCCTCTTCTGAAACAAAATCCCTAACCCAGATTTTCCATTACTGCAAAACCGTATATAGTTTTCAATTCCGACTCGAACCGTTCGCCATCATCGTGTGCGTCGTAGTCTTCATCTTCAACGGCTACTTCCCCAACCAGATCCTTGTTGCCATCGTCATCAATCGGTAGAGAGGGAGTGATTAAAATATTCCGACGCGAGTGAACAGTGGCTCTGCAAAGGAAACGAGTTACCGTAGAAAATGGTAATTTTTTGTAAAATAGTGAGGGAAGAAGAGAGGCTGATATTGGGGTGTTTTGGGGTGTTTTCTCAGTTTTGGCTCTCTAATTTAGTTTGGAGAGGGAAGAAGACAGATAGATGTGGATGCTCCAAAAGCAATAATTGTAGAATGTGGAGCCGGACCTAGCTCCGCTGATGGGATTGGAGACCAAATCAGACTCACATTTCTCCTCTCTTCTTTATTTTTAATCAGAATTTTTTTTTGTTAATTACATAATTCAAATATTACAGAGATTAAAAGGACAAACACTCGTATTGTTCGGGAGCATATGTATTTGGCATGTAGTACTCTTGTCCAATCAAAATGTGACACATAGTATTACAGCCTATTAAATAATTTACATTCTCTCAAACTATATTTTGTCATGTGATGCCCATAGATATTTTGAAGTCAATCAATTATGATCACAAAACATATATTCATGAGTTCGGATCCCTTGTCCGACCCCATCTCAAACATGCGTCTGTCCCACCCTTCTCGGTTGTTGATCTCGCAAATCAACGATTGAGATGGACCGAACATTTCTTGCTCAAAACGACTCAATTATGATCACAAAGCATGTATTCATGAGTTCGGATCCCTTGTCCGACCCCTCTCGAATAGACATTTGTCCCACCCTTTTCGGCCGTTGATCTCGCAAATCAACGATTGAGATGGACCGAGCACTTCTTGCTCAAAACGAGAAATCGTTGATTAGCGAGATCAACGACTGAGAGGGGGTCGGAGAGGGGATCTCATGGCTATATTCATTAGTCATTTGACATGACCACCCCAAAAGGGGACAAACAAGAAAAGAATCAAGAGATACTCCTCCATGTTACAAAGAGGGCAATACACAGTGACTGATGGACAATAAAACAAAGGCACTAAGGGGTCAAAGCTGTTGAGAACCCTGTCTTATGGTGTGTGAAAATGGGGACAACCGCCCTGAATTATTGAACACCCATGAGCTATGAAGGGGGTTTGAATGATTGGCTGATTGAATTGTTTTTGCCTCTGTTCTCTAGTGTTTGATTCCATGCGATCATGGCTTTCTAAGAAAGTTGATTGAGGTGCTTATTGTCAAATGATTTTGTCAAAATCAAGTTGTTATTAAAGGTTTAAATAGTTGGGAGATCGGAGACTAGAATTCATTGTCTAACGAGCAGGCTAGCCTCCCTCCAGTGACAGTCCAAAGTCCATGGGCCCAGCAGCTGTTGATTTTGTGAAATCCAGAGTGTAATTTTTCCGTGGAAACCATTAAATTTTGATAACTACTTGAACGGAACACATTCGTAATCACATTTGAATGAATGTGTTCCGTTTAAGTGGCTAACAATCTCAACTCCATTTGAATTACAGGAATAAATTTGGCACTGGACTGCACCATCCAATCCAGATCAAGGATTGTAGGTATTTGTGTGTCTTCGCACAAGTGCGGGTGCCTAATTTTTCCTTGCATTCGGTGAGTGCGGCAAACCCAACGAGTCGTGCTATCACCACAGATAATGCAACTCAGATTCTATCCATATTTTCTTGAGGGGCCCACCTTGGATTCCGCAAAGATGATCCGAACTGTTTAATTTTTAAAAATATTTTTTAATGAGTTCTCGTGAGAAAATCAATTCAATCTGATATCGATAGGAGCTTTTTCAAAATTCATACGGCCAAATTGAGTGGTTCACCCTAAAGCTTTTTCCTTTATCCGATTGAGCTGATTTTATACAAAAATCCATGAAAAAATATTTTTAAAAAAATGAGCGACTTGGATCACCTTTACGGGGTCCAAGATGGGCCCCAAAAAAATGTGTGCATGATCTGTGTTGCATTGTATGTGCAAACAGACTTTCTATCTGAAATTCAACAGATAAGTCTGTTTACACAGATAATTTGTGCACAAATTTTAATGTGGGTCTCACACAAATAATCCGAGTCTTTGATTAAATTTAAAATATTTTTTAAGAGCACACACAAAAGATTATCTTAATATCATACCAATAAATACTCGATCCAACAATTTAACTTTTCGTTATTCGGAAATCTAAATTAAAATTTAGTTGATTGGATCGAATATCTATATGTATCGGATTGAGATGATTTTTGACAGATACCATCGAATATTTTTTTTAAATTTAATGAATGTCTTGGATCGTTTGTATGGGACCTGTGGTAGCCACCACAACAAAAATCTGTGCACAATCTGTGCACGAAACATATGTGCGTATCAGCGTTCATACTCAACAGCAAAACCATCAACGCAGCGCCAAAACTCCAAAACCATCTCTGCACAACTTTTTCAGCCCAACCAGAACCATAATGCAAGGACAGAGCTAGAAAACGCTCTCTTCTCACTCTTGCGTTCGTTTAAGCGTCGCAGCTTCTCTTCCCACCATCTTTTCTTCCGTTGAGAACTGCGAACTCCACCGCTCCTCCACCGTTACAATCACCGCAGGTAATTTACTCACCACCACCGAAAGTATACGGTAACCATTTTAAGGTTTTCGATTTAGTTTTAAATGGCCCGTTATATTCATCGATTTTGTGTTTTTGTTCTGTAACTTGCAAGTTCCTCTACTTTCGATGTTTGATATTCTCTCTATATTTTGTGTTCTGTTGATTTTGATTATGTTTTCGGTTGGCTAATTTGGTTCTATAGTTTGTTCGGTTCCACTTAGAATTCTGTTTGATCTATGTAAAAATGAGGGAAAATAAATGAAATTTAAACTCTTTGGTTAGGCATTGATATGAAGAGCTTGTGAGTGTAAAGTTTCTTAGCACAACACAATATTCTTATCGTCACTTCTTCTCCTTTTAAGTAGAACATTTCAAGCAGATACCATCGAAAAAGCATTTTAAATTTAATAAATGTCTTGGATCATTTGTATGGGACCTGTGGCAACCCCCACAACAAAATCTGTGCATAATCTGTGCACGAAACGTATGGGTGTAGCTGCGTTCAAACTCAACAGCAGAACCATCAACGCAGCTCCAAAACTCCAAAACCATCTTTGCACAACTTTTCTAGCCCAACCAGAATCATAATGTAAGGACAGAGCTAGAAAACGCTCTCTTCTCACTCTCTAGTTCGTTTCAGTGTCGCGGCTTCTCTTCTCACCGTCCCTCCTTCCGTTGAGATCTACGAACTCCACCACTGTTACGATCACCGCAGGTAATTTACTCACCACCACCGAAAGTATGCGGTAACCATTTTAGGGTTTTCGATTTAGTTTTAAATGGCCCGTTATATACATCGATTTTGTATTTTTGTTCTGCAACTTGCAAGTTCCTTAACTTTCGATATTTGACGTCCTCTCTATGTTTTGTGTTCTATTGCTTTTGCTTGTGTTTTTGGTTGGTTAATTCGGCTCTATGGTTTGTTCTGTTCTAGTTAGAATTCTGTTTGATCCATGTAAAAATGAGAAAAAATAAATGAGGTTTAAACTCTTTGGTTAGGCATTTATACGAAGAGCTTGAGGGTGTAAAGCTTCTTACCATAACACAATAATCATATCGTCTCTTCTTCCCCTTTTAAGTAGAACATTTCTAGCAGATACCATCAAAAAAGCATTTTAAATTTAATGAGAACGTCTTAGATCGTTTGTAGGGGACATGTGGTAGCCCCCACAACAAAATCTATGCACAATCTGTGCACGAAACGTATGTGTGTAGTTGCATTCAAACTTAACAGCAAAATCATCAACAAGAAAACCATCAACGCAGCTCCAAAACCATATCTACACAACTTTTCCACCCCAACCAAAACCATAATGCAAGGATAGAGCTAGAAAACGCCTCTCTTCTCACTCTCTAGTTCGTTTCAGCGTCGCGGCTTCTCTTCTCACCGTCTCTCCTTCCGTTGAGATCTGCTCCTCCACCGTTTCGGTCGCTGCAGGGAATTTACTCACCACCATCGAAAGTATGCGGTAACCACTTTAGGGTTTTCAATTTAGTTTTAAATGGCCCGTTATATACATCGATTTTATGTTTTTGTTCTATAACTTGCAAGTTCCTCCACTTTCGATTTTTGATGTTCTCTATAAGTTTTGGGTTTTGTTGATTTTGCTTGTGTTTTCGGTTGGCTAATTCGGCTCTATAGTTTGTTCCATTCCAGTTAAAATTTTGTTTGATCCATGTAAAAATGAGGGGGAAATAAATGAAATTTAAACACTTTGGTTAGGCATTGATACGAAGAGCTTGAGGGTGTAAAATTTCTTACCACAACACAATAATCTTATCGTCTCTTCTTCCCCCTTTTAAGCAGAACATTTCTAGCAGATACCATCGAAAAAGCATTTTAAATTTAATGAATGTCTTGAATCATTTGTATGGGACATGTGGTAGCCCCCACAACAAAATCAGTGCACAATCTATGCACGAAACGTATGTGTGTAGCTGCATTCAACTCAAGAGCAAAACCATCAACAGCAAAACCACCAACGCAGGTCCAAACTCCAAAACTATCTCTGCATAACTTTTCCAGCCCAACCAGAACCATAATGCAAGGACAGAGCTATAAAATACTCTATTCTCACTCTCTGGTTCGTTTCAGCTTCGCTTCTCACCGTCTTTCCTTCCGTTGAGTTCTGCAAACTCCACCGCTCCTCCACCATTACGATCACCACAGGTAATATACTCACCACTATTTAAAGTATGCGGTAACCATTATAGAGTTTTCAATTTAGTTTTAAATGGCCCGTTATATACATCGATTTTGTGTTTTTGTTCTGTAACTTGCAAGTTTCTCCACATTCGATGTTTGACGCTCTCTCTATGTTTTGTGTTCTATTGATTTTTCTTGTCTATTGGGTTGCCAAATTCGACTCTATAGTTTGTTCTGTTCCAGTTAGAATTCTGTTTGATCAATGTAAAAATGAGGGGAAAGAAATGAAGTTTAAACACTTTGGTTAGACATTGATAATAAGAGCTTGAGGGTGTAAATTATCTTACTACAACACAATAATCTTATCGTCTCTTCTTCCATTTTAAGTAGAACATTTCAAGCAGATACAATCGATTTTTTTTTTTTTAAATTTAATGAATGTCTTGGATCGTTTGTATGGGATCTGTGGTAGCCCTTACAACATAATCTGTGCACAATCTATGCATGAAACGTATGTGTGTAGTTGCGTTCAATCTCAACAGCAAAGCCATCAATGCTGCTCCAAAACTCCAAAACCATATCCGCACAACTTTTCCAGCCCAACCAGAACCATATTGCGAGGAAAGAGCTGTAAAACACTCTATTCTCACTCTCTGGTTCTTTTCAGTGTCGCAGCTTCTTTTCTCACCGTCTCTCCTTTCGTTGAGTTTTGTGAACTCCACCGCTCCTCCACTGTTACGATCGCCAGAGGTAATTTACACACCACCACCAAAAGTATGGGGTAACCATTTTAAGATTTTCGATTTAGTTTTAAATGGCCCGTTATATACATCGATTTTGTGTTTTTGTTCCGTAACTTGCAAATTCCTCAACATTCGATGTTCTCTCTATGCTCATTGTTCTATTGATTTTGCTTGTGTTTTCGGTTGGCTAATTCTACTCTATAGTTTATTCCGTTCCAGTTAGAATTCTGTTTGATCCATGTAAAAATGAGGGGAAATAAATGAAGTTTAAACTCTTTGGTTAGGCATTGATACGAAGAGCTTGAGGGTGTAAATTTCTTACCACAACACAATAGCATATCGTCTCTTTTTTCCCTTCTAAGTAGAACATTTCTAGCAGATTCCATCGAAAAAACATTTTAAATTTAATGAATGTCTTGGATCGTTTGTACAGGACCAATGGCAGCCCCCATAACAAAATCTGTGCACAACCTTTGCATAAAACGTATGTGCGTAGCTACGTTCAAACTCAACAGCAAAACCATCAATGCAGTTTCAAAACACTAAAACCATCTCTGCACAACTTTTCCAGCCCAACGAGAACCATAATGCAAGGATAGAACTAGAAAACGCTCTCTTCTGACTTTCTAGTTCGTTTCAGCGTCGTGCCTGCTCTTCTCAGTATCTCACCTTCCGCTGAGATCTGCGACCTCCACCGCTACGATCGCCGCAGGTAATTTACTCACCACCACTGAAAGTATGCGATAACCATTTTAGGGTTTTTGATTTAGATTTAAATGGCCCATTATATACATCGATTTTGTGTTTTTATTTTGTAACTTGCGAGTTCCTCCACTTTCGATATTTGATATTCTCTTTATTTCTTGTGTTCTGTTGATTTTGCTTGTATTTTTGGTTGGCTAATTTGGCTCTATAGTTTGTTCCGTTCTAGTTAGAATTCTATTTGATCCATGTAAAAATGAGGGAAAATAAATGAAGTTTAAACTCTTCGGATAGGCATTGATATGAAGACCTTGAGGGGGTAAAGTTTTTACCACAACACAATAGTCTTATCGTCTCTTCTTCCCCTTTTAAGTAGAGCATTTCTAGCATATACCATCGGAAAAGAATTTTAAATTTAATTAATGTATTGGATCGTTTGTTTAGGACCTGTGGTAGCCCCCACAATAAAATTTGTGCATAATCTGTGCACAATTTGTGCACAATCTGTGCATGAAATGTATGTGTGTAGCAGGGTTCAAACTCAACAGCAAAATCATCTACAGCAAAACCATCAACGTAGCTCCAAAACTCCAAAACTATGTCTACACAATTTTTCCAGCCCAACTAGACCCATAATGCAAGGATAGAGCTAGAAAACGCTCTCTTCTCACTCTTTGGTTCATTTTAGCAGCGCGGCTTATCTTCTAACTGTCTTTCCCTCCGTTCAGATCCGCTCCTCCACCGTTACGATCGCCGCAGGTAATTTACTCACCACCACTGAAATTATGCGGTAACCATTTTTGGGTTTTCGATTTAGTTATAAATGGCCAGCTATATACATCGATTTTATATTTTTGTTCTGTAACTTGCAAGTTTCTCCACATTCGATATTTGATGTTCTCTCTATGTTTTGTGTTCTGTTGATTTTGCTTGTGTTTTCGGTTGGCTATTTTGGCTCTATAGTTCTTTCCGTTCCTGTAAGAATTCTGTTGGATCCATCTAAATATGAGGGAAACAAATGAAGTTTAAACTCTTTGGTTAGGCATTGATATGAAAAGCTTGAGGGTGTAAAGTTTTTACCCCAACACAATAGTCTTATCGTCTCTTCTTCCCCTTTTAAGTAGAGCATTTCTAGCATATACCGTTGAAAAATCTTTTTAAATTTAATTAATGTATTGGATCGTTTATTTGGGACCTGTGGTAGCCCCAACAATAAAATTTGTGCACAATCTGTGCATGAAACGTATGTGTGTAGCAGTGTTCATACTCAATAGCAAAACCATCAATGCAGCTCCAAAACTATCTCTGCACAACTTTCCGGCCCAACCAGAACCATAATGCAAGGACAGAGCTAGAAAACGCTCTCTTTTCATTCTCTGGTTCGTTTCTGCAGCGCGGCTTCTCTTCTCATTATCTTTCCTTCCGTTCAGATCTGGGAACTTCACCGCTCCTCCACCGTAACGAACGCCGCAGGTAATTTACTAACCACCAATGAAATTATGCGGTAACCATTTTTGGGTTTTCGATTTAGTTATAAATGGCCCGTTATATACATCAATTTTATGTTTTTGTTCTGTAACTTGCAAGTTTCTCCAAATTCGATGTTTGATGTTCTCTCTATGTTTTGTGTTCTGTTGATTTTGCTTGTATTTTCGATTGACTAATTTGGCTCATAGTTCTTTCCGTTCCTGTAAGAATTCTGTTTGATCCATCTAAAAATCAGGGGAAATAAATGAAGTTTAAACTCTTTGGTTAGGCATTTATACGAAGAGCTTGAGGGTGTAAATTTTTTACCACAACACAATAATCTTATTGTCTTTTCTTCCCCTTTTAAGTAGAGCATTTCAAGAAGATACCATCGAAAAAACATTTGAAATTTAATGAATGTATTGGATCGTTTGTATGGGACCTGTGGTAGCCCCCATAACAAAATCTGTACACAATCTGTGCATGAAACGTATGTGTGTAGCAGCGTTCAAACTCTACAGCAAAACCATCAACGCAGCTCCAAAACTCCAAAACCATCTCTGCACAACTTCTCCAACCCAACCAGAACCGTAATGCAAGGACAGAGCTAGAAAACGCTCTCTTCTCATTCTATGGTTCGTTTCAGCGTCGCGGCTTCTCTTCTCACCGTCTCTCCTTCCGTTGGGATCTATGAACTCCACCGCTTCTCCACCGTTATGATTGCCGTAGGCAATTTACTCACCACCACTGAAAGTATGCGGTAACCATTTTAAGGTTTTCAATTTAGTTTTAAATGGCCCGTTATACACATCGATTTTGTGTTTTTGTTCTGTAACTTGCAAATTCCTCAACATTCGATGTTTGATGTTCTCTCTATATTTGTTGTTCTATTGATTTTGCTTGTGTTTTCGGTTGGCTAATTCTACTCTATAGTTTGTTCCGTTCCAGTTAGAATTCTGTTTGATCCATGTAAAAATGAGGGGAAATAAATATAGTTTAAACTCTTTGGTTAGGCATTGATACGAAGAGTTTGTGGGTTAAAGTTTCTTACCACAACACAATAATTTTATCGTCTTTTCTTCCCATTTTAAGTAGAACATTTCTAGCAGATACCATCGAAAAAGCATTTTAAATTTAATGAATGTATTGGATCGTTTATGTGGAACCTTTTGTAGCCCCCACAATAAAATTTGTGCACAATCTATACATGAAACGTATGTGTGTAGCTGCGTTCAAACTCAACAGCAAAACCATCAACGCTGCTCCAAAACTCCAAAACCATCTCTGCACAACTTTTCCAGCCCAACCAGAACCATAATGCAAGGATAGAGCTAGAAAACGCTCTCTTCTCACTCTCCGGTTCGTTTTAGCATCGCGGCTTCTCTTCTACTTGTCTCTCCTTCCGTTTAGATCTGCGAACTCCACTGCTCTTCCACCGTTACCATCGCCGCAGGTAAATAACTCACCACCACTGAAATTATGTGGTACCATTTTAGGGTTTTCGATTTAGTTATAAATGGCCCGTTATATACATCGATTTTATATTTTTGTTCTGTAACTTAAGTTTCTCCACATTCGATGTTTGATGTTCTCTCTATATTTTGTGTTCTGTTGATTTTGCTTGTATTTTCGGCTAGCTAATTCGGCTCTATAGTTTGTTCTATTCTAGTTAGAATTCCGTTTTATCCATGTAAAAATGAGGGGAAATAAATTAAGTTTAAACTCTTTGGTTAGGCATTGATACGAAGAGCTTGAGGTTGTAAAGTTTTAACCATAACACAATAATCTTATCATCTCTTCTTCCCCTTTTAAGTAGAGCATTTCTAGCAGATACCATCGAAAAAGCATTTTAAATTTAATGAATGTATTGGATAGATTGTATGGGACCTGTGGATGCCCTCGCAGCAAAATCTGTGCATAATCTGTGCAAACGTACGTGTGTAGCAGTGTTCAAACTGAACAGCAAAACCTTCAACGCAACTCCAAAACTCCAAAACCATCTCTGCACAACTTTTCCAGCCTAACCAGAACCATAATGTAAGGACAGAGCTAGAAAACGCTCTCTTCTCACTCTCTGGTTTGTTTCAGCGTCGTGGCTTCTCTTCTCACTGTCTCTCCTTCCATTCAGATCTGCGAACTCCACCACTCCTCCACCGTTACGATCGCCGCAAGTAATTTACTCACCACCACTGAAATTATGTGGTAACCATTTTTGGGTTTTTGATTTAGTTATGAATGGCCCGTTATGAACATCGATTTTATGTTTTTGTTCTGTAACTTGCAAGTTTTTCCACATTCGATGTTTGATGTTATCTCTATGTTTTGTGTTATGTTGATTTTGCTTGTATTTTCGGTTGGCTAATTTGGCTTTATAGTTCTTTCAGTTCCTGTAAGAATTCTGTTGGATCCATCTAAAAATGAGGGGAAATAAATGAAGTTTAAACTCTTTGGTTAGGCATTGATACGAAGAGCTTGAGGGTGTAAAGTATTTACCACAACACAATATTCTTATTGTTTTTTCTTCCCCTTTAGGTAGAGCATTTCAAGTAGATACCATCGAAAAAGCATTTTAAATTTAATGAATGTATTGGATCGTTTGTATGGGACCTGTGGTAGCCCCCATGACAAAATCTGTGCACAATCCGTGCATGAAATGTACGTGTGTAGCAGCTTTCAAACACTACAGCAAAACCATCAACGCAGCTCCAGAACTCCAAAACCATCTCTGCACAACTTCTCCAGCCCAACCAGAACCGTAATGCAAGGACAGAGCTAGAAAACGCTCTCTTCTCATTCTCTGGTTCGTTTCAGCGTCGCGGCTTCTCTTCTAACTGTCTCCCCTTCCGTTGAGATCTGTGAACTCCATCGCTCCGCCATGGCTACGATCGCTGTAGGTAATTTACTCACCACCACCGAAATTATGCGGTAACCATTTTAGGGTTTTCGATTCAGTTTTAAATGGCCCGTTATATACATCGATTTTGTGTTTTTGTTCTGTAACTTGCAAATTCCTTCACTATCAATATTTGATGTTCTCTCTATGGTTTGTGTTCTATTGATTTTGCTTGTGTTTTCGGTTGGCTAATACGGCTCTATAGTTTATTTTGTTCCAGTTAGAATTTGGTTTGATCCATGTAAAAATGAGGGGAAATAAATGAAGTTTAAACTCTTTGGTTAGGCATTGATACGAAGAGTTTGAGGGTGTAAAGTTTCTAACCATAACACAGTAATCTTATCGTCTTTTCTTCCCCTTTTAAGTAGAAGATTTCAAGTAGATGCCATCAAAAAAGCATTTTAAATTTAATAAATGTCTTGGATCGTTTGTGTGGAACCTTTGGTGGCCCGCACAACAAAATTTATGCACGAAACGTATGTGTGTAATAGTGTTCAAACTCAACAGCTAAACCATCAACGCTGCTCCAAAACTCCAAAACCATCTCTGCACAACTTTTCCAGCCCAACCAGAACCATAATGCAAGGACAGAACTAGAAAACGCTCTCTTCTCACTCTTTGGTTCGTTTCAGCATCGCGGCTTCTCTTCTTACCGTCTCTCCTTCTGTTCAGATCTTTGAACTCCACCGCTCCTCCACCATTACAATCGCCGTAGGTAATTTACTCACTATGCGTAACCATTTTTGGGTTTTTGATTTAGTTTTAAATGGCCCGTTATATACATCGATTTTGTGTTTTTGTTCTATAACTTGCAAGTTCCTCCACTTTCGATGTTTGATGTTCTCTCTATGTTTTGTGTTCTGTGGATTTTGCTTGTGTTTTCGGTTGGCTAATTCGGCTCTATAGTTTATTCCGTTCAAGTTAGATTTCTGTTTGATCCATGTAAAAATGAGGGGAAATAAATGAAGTTTAAACTTTTTGGCTTGGCATTGATGCGAAGAGTTTGAGGGTGTAAAGTTTCGTACCACAACACTGTAATCTTATCGTCTCTTCTTCCCCTTATAAGTAGATTATTTCTAGCAGATACCATCGAAAAAGCATTTTAAATTTAATGAATGTCTTGAATAGTTTGTTTGGGACTTGTGGTAGCCCCCACAACACAATCTGTGCATGAAACGTATGTGTGTAGTTGTGTTCAAACTCATCAGCAAAACCACCAATGCAGCTCCAAAAACCAGCTCTGCACAACTTTTCCAGCCCAACCAGAGCCATAATGCAAGGATAGAGTTAGAATATGCTCTTTTCTCACTCTCTGGGTCATTTCAATGTCGCGGTTTCTTTTCTCACTGTCTCTCCTTCCGTTGAGATCTATGAACTCTACCGCTCATCCACCACTGAAAGCATGCGGTAACTATTTTAGTGTTTTCGATTTAGTTTTAAATGGCCCGTTATATACATCGATATTGTGTTTTGGTTCTGTAACTTGCAAGTTCCTTCATTTTCGATGTTTGATGTTTTCTCTATGTTTCGTGTTCTGTTGATTTTGCTTGTATTTTCAGTTGGCTAATTCGGCTCTATAGTTTGTTCCGTTCCAGTTAGAATTCTGTTTGATCCATGTAAAAATGAGGGGAAATAAATGAAGTTTAAACTCTTTGGTTAGACATTGATACGAAGAGCTTGAGGGTGTAAAGTTTCTTACCACAACACAATAATCTTATCTTCTCTTCTTCATCTTTTAAGTAGAGCATTTCTAGCCGATACCATCGAAAAAACATTTTAAATTTAATGAATGTTTTGAATCGTTTGTATGGGACCTATGGTAGCCCTCACAACAAAATCTGTGCACGAAACGTATGTGTGTAACTGCGTTCAAACTCAACAGCAAAACCATCAACACAGCTCCAAAACTCCAAACCATCTCCGCACAACTTTTCCAGCCCAACCAGAACTATAATACGAGGACAGAGCTAGAAAACGCTCTCTTCTCACTCTCTGGTTCGTTTCAGCATCGTGGCTTCTCTTCTCACCGTCTCTCCTTTTGTTGAGATCTACGAACTCCCCCGCTCCTCCACCGTGATGATCGCCGTAGGTAATTTACTCACCACCACCAAAAGCGTGCGGTAACCATTTTAAGGTTTTCAATTTAGTTTTAAATGGCCCGTTATATACATCGATTTCGTATTTTTGTGTTGATTCAGTTTGCACAAAAATCTTCATTTTTTAAAATCCATCCATACATGCCCATGATATTACTTGGCCGGATGATACCGGAGCCGTGGTGAACGGAGATCGAGGTGTTGGACTCGTGGTGGCTATGAGATCAAGAAGGAGCTTGGGGAGCTACATCAAAGTGATAGGGTTAGGTTAAGCTTTTGGAATAAAGTTGTAATTTCTCTCTTAGCACTTTGTAAACCTTTTTGATCTATAGCAAATTTGGTGATTAGGCTGTGGTTTTATGCTTAAGATAAGTTTACCTCAAGTAGTTTCCATGTATATCCTTGCGTTTGAGTTCTTTAGTTTTATTGTTATTGCCTTTAGTTGCTAAACTGATTGAATGGAATGAAACTTGGTTAGTGGATTAAAATTGAAGGTTGCATGAATTTTTAATTGATCGTCCTATTCAACCCAATCTAGGACTCTTCTAATGCGTAATATAATTTCAATTAATGCAAGGACAGAACTAGGGGATATGTTCGAAGAGAGATACTTATTCATGGCTCATTCCTGAATAAGTTATTCACGGAGACACACGATCTCAACCGTCCATCTAGGCAATTAATGATCCAATTTTTTTAAAAAAAACTCTCCATTTTAAAATCCGTATCGTCCAAAACACTTTTGAATGTGCGGGATTGAGCAATATAAACTTAGTTTTGGGAGAGGGGGCTGCCACCTCCCTCCCGCACTCTGCTGCCACCGCCCACCCCGTTCAATTTGTTGTTTGGATACAGTTTTACCAGTAAAAAATCTACATGGGACAAAAATTCATATTCTATAAGTAATGACAAAATCTAAACATCCTACAATAATGCAAATTTCCGAAAAAATAGATAGGGCCATGGCACCCCTTCCAACCCCACTTCCGTAATAAGTTACTCCTGTAATCAAGGGTACAATATGAGTTCTAATATACAGGGCAAAAAAACTTAGTTACAACTTAACCATAGACAAATAAACAGTTAACGACTTATCCACAAACAAAAAACAGTTAGCCCTGTATATTAGAACAAGTTCCATTTTCAGACCTTCTATAGATACTGCCTAAACTTAAAAGCAAAACCCAGTAGACATCACATTAATAATCATCATGCTGGCAAAAGCACAGGTTTCGGTTAGTTTTACGTCATACATTTCCAGTTCGAACAAAACACCACCACACAAGAGACATTACCCGTGTCGAATTCTTTTCACCGAAGCCTCGTATGTTTTGGGGACCGGCCATCTGAGAAGACAAGTTACATGGTACAAAATCAGAATGAATCACTTGTAAAGTATACAACCTCATAGCAGAGAACATAATCCTAAAAGTTACTTAATAGAATACTAAGAAAATAAATATTTGGACTCAATGCAAGTTAAGAAAATCTCCCTTCAATGCTTTCTATATGAGCAGTTATACATTCAAAATCTGAAAATTCCCCCCTCCATGCATTTAAAGTACGAGTGAATTCTCAATGTTTTAAATACGCAGAGAGGAATTGCTTTAGCTAAACATGAGAGGACATTCTGACCCACATTCAAATAGAAGGATGATGCAATATACCCTTCATTCCAAATACAAAGATAACGCAATTGAAAGAACAAATCTATTTGATTTGACAAAAAAAAAAAATATAACATGAATCCACACCCATGTTAAAGATTGATACAAGTACATGTAGAGTCGTAGGCATAAAAAAAATGCACAGAAAATATTACTCACCTATTTACTTTATCTGAGCTGGTCTCATCAACAAACACTTTTAGAATCAAACAGGCAGCACTTGATTCTCTTATCACACCCAACTCCACAGTTTCCCGAACCTTATCCCATATTATATCATAGAACTGATACCAACAAGAGAAAAGATTAAACCAACA
>BPLS01028792.1:142998-159691 GCA_019656275.1 Rhododendron kiyosumense | reverse complement strand
GCATTTTCCTAACTGCCTTGAGCAGCCTATATATGATGATTGTGTAGGGATAAAATTCCCTCGGACCCGATTTAAGTTTTAATATATGCGGTACCCCCCCGCCCCGACCCCCCCCCCCCCCCCCAAAATAAATAAATGGATCCAAAAAGGGGTTTGTACCCACTGGTACAGATTTTTCATTTGTACCATTAGACTTTCCGCTACTTTTGTGATTTCTAACACCCCAACTCCGAGAAGTTTTTGGGTACTGAGCAGTTACCATGTGACAGTACCTGTTGGCGATCTTTAGACATTTAAGATTTATTCTTTCTCCTCTCACCCCACCACTCTCTCTCCTCTTTTTCTCTTTCTAAAATCTAGATCATCCAAAATACATTTAGACAATCCGAATCGCTGATGATATACCACACACGTGGTACCCTACCGGCACCCAAAAACTTCTCACCAACTCCACATGCAGCTGCAAATTGATATGAGACCTTCTATCAAATGCACATAATCAAACATATATTGGCTATAAAAAAATTCATTAAGCATATGCTCAGAAAGTACTGAATAAACCCCAAGGGAATCCATCTTTGAAAAATATCTTCAGGAAACAAAGGTTATGAAGACTATTGTACGAATACTCGTTTTGTGAAGTCATGAAATAGGAGTATTAACAGGCCGGGGACACATGCGTGCACATGCAAGGGGCACCAATCATCAAGGAAAGAAAACGATAAAGATGTACGTACTGACCACCGGCGTAGGGAAATCGTACAGACGGCCGTGTTGGGCCGTCTCCGGCCACCGGACCGCCGATTCGAGCCGTCCAAAAATTCTAAAAAAAAAACGAGGGGCGTTTAATGGGAATCAACGGCATCCGATGCGTGTAGGGTGCTTGATCTAAACACCCTATTTTTCATATATATGGTGTTTAGATCAAACACCCTACACGCATCGGATGCCATTGATTCCCGTGAAGGGCCCCTCGTTTTTTTTTATAGAATTTTTGGACGGCACGGATCGGCCGTCCGGTGGCCGGAGACAGCTTGGCACGGCCGTTGGTACGATTCCCCTACGTGGGTGGTCAGTACCTCTACCACTACTCGAAAGAAAAAATGCTCTGTAGGCACAAAGATAGTTTTTTTTTTTCTTGATAACTGACGTGTTCAGGCCATCTTATGTGCACCTCAACTAATCTTGGGAGACTAATCTCACTGCTTACTTGCGGGGATCCCAATTCAAGTCAAGAATCTTGAGAATGAATGAGAATATGACACCGTAATTTCATGATTCTAACATTAATTTGGAAGGAACGGGAATAGGAAAGTGATGTCACACTCTCAGGATTCCCATGTTTGGGAGAGACAGGAATATGATTGTGATTCCTGACGACACATTCGACCAGGAATCACATTACTAGATAGAGTGAGAATCTCATCTCTCCCTTAGCTCAATCAATAAAAAAAAAGAAATATTGACTTTGATAATTTCCACAAAAATTGATTCCTGCATAAGATTACTGAATTAATCTAAATACTGGAATGAAATTACTTCAGGTATTATATTCTTAAGAATTTCATTCCTAGTAATCATATTCCTATTCTCACACAATAAAATTCTTAGGAATTTGATTCCTTGTAATTCCGACTGAAGATTCGGTCATCCAAACTGAGTCTCGGAGCATGGAGAGTTGATTGGTAATTAACACAAAGATAGAAATACGTGATTGATAAATTTGTGTGAAAAAATAAATGCATGTACCGTACCTTCTATCTTGGAGATGTGTTTCTCAACTTTTCTTGCACAACCATTGCAGGGCATGGACACCCTTAGCACCACCATCTACATCATTCATCATTTATTATTAAGGCTCTTTCATTCCTTGATTTTGAAAATCAAAATAAGCTTTAGGGTACCAATTTGCACACAATTTTTATAACCTCTTTTTTCTTACCTTTTATATATTGTGAATTTACTCGAAACTAGAATGAAGGAGGTCATGAGTTCAAGGTTTCAAACTTCAGTACTCTCCTTTACCACTATTGTTAGAGTTTACACTGTGTTATTTATATGTGAGACAGAAAACACATGTCAAAGGGTATTAATTTCAACCAAGTAACCGATACGCGTATCTAGAAAAAGAAGAAGAAGGAATGCACAAACCATTGTTGGAGGTCATAGGTTCAAAGTGTGCTATTGACACCTCCTTGAACCCAGGAGCAGTGGTCTAATGACCCCTCTTACTCCCCCCTCAGATTGCCCCCAGGTGGGGCAAGTGCGCACCTTTGGGTTTCAATCCCCTTCAGGAGACCTGCTAAGGGTTTGGACTTTGGACTTTGGTGGCCCTATAGTCACGCCTAGGGAAAGGTCGCCACGCCTGGTTACCCCTCCATTGTCTCTCGTCTAAGGAAAAAAAAAATGAAAGAACAGAGGGAGCAAAATCTCACCTTGGGCTTTAGTTGGAAAGCTGGGGTCTGGGGTCCTGCTAGAACATCCTTCAATCTCGTCAAATGGCCACCTTCACTTGCAACCGGTGGCTTTGTCTCAAAGGAATCATCTTGGTTTTCCACGGAATTTGTGCAGAAACAAGAGCTTGAGCCATTAGAAAGACAGGGGGAGTCTAAAACCCTCCCAAACTGAGCTTCCCATATCACCTCCCAACTTGTCCACCCACAATTGGAAGTTTGATAGAAAAGTTGGCCCTTAAAATAGGAAGCCACTTCTTCCCTCCATATGATAATTTAAAGAACGCCAAAACCTAAAATAAGGGTTACTACTACTTATTACTAGTATGATAGGCGTCAAGACACAACTTAAGGGAAAACAACAAGTGTGTGAGATTAAAGAATAAATTTGAGTGCAAAAGTGCCATGTACAAAGAAATTGTTCCCGGAAATTACCCAGAATACACTTTTAGAGATATTTATGACTGTTAATATCCTTTCATTAGCGTTAAGAAACCCCTGTTCTGGGTGATTTTCGGATATATTTTCTTCGTACCTAACATTCCTCATTTGAGTGCAACAATTCTCACGTAATTCAACTATATATGAGTAGCGATACCACTATGTGAAACTACCATTATACTTCATAGGCTAATGGAATTTGATTCCCTCCGGTCCTTGCACTAGACGGGACAATTAAAATTTGAATTGTCCATTACTGTAACTAATGGTTCGGATTTTCTCATATTAGGACTGTCCCATTCAATCCAAAATGTTGACGGAAGAGAATCCGAATCCTAGACTAACATGTACTCGAGATTGAGGGGGGATTCATTGGCTCATAAGTCATAAAAGCACTCTTATCTCGAGGGGGGATTCATTGGCTCATAAGTCATAAAAGCACTCCTAAACACCAACTTAGCTAACGTCGTAATTTTGGACTAATAAAAGGAATAATTGTGGAATGTGGAGCCGGACCTAGCTCCGCTGATGGGATAGGAGACCAAATCAGTCTCACCTTTCTCCTCCCTTTTTTTTTTACTAGTAAATAGCATGTGTTTTGCACGTGGCATTCTTCACATTAAACGGTTTTCTACTTTGGAAAAACCCTAATTTAGTGCCTACAGGATTTTTAAATTAGATCAACAGAAGCAAGTGTTGACTGGTTTCATCCAATGTTATAGACAAGAAGAGTATTGACAAAAGGTACATTGTCTACTTGAATGATTCCCAAACCAGCATGTCAAAACCATATAGTGGGACAACATTTTGATACAAGAGTATTCAAGTTCATGTTAAATGCAACAAAACCCATGAATGTCCCAATTGCAATCAGCAAGTTTACATAACAAAAGTAATCATCTAGGCATAAAGCAATTTCAAAATCCAATGGAAAAAAAAAGCCTTTCTTCCTTCCATTGGTTAGATTTACAGGCACCTAAAGATGTCAACAAGAACTTCGCTGTGAGCACCATGAATGCCAAAGCTTTTCTCCTACAAAAAATATATCAAGAACCACAGAAGCCAATGAGTATACAACACTGACCTTCCATTTTTACCTGCATCTCGATTAAGGTTACTCAAAGCATTTTTTTTCCTCCAAAAAGAGTAAAGGAACCTCTATTTTCTTATCTCAAATCTGTGGGGTAGAATTGGTATGCCTTCAATATTTCTAACCACATTGCATTTTTTCCCTCTGAGTTGCATTTGAATAGTCTTCAAAACATAGTGCAAAGCAAATTGAAGCAATTGTTCATCATGCAAAACAAAGGAAAAAATGAAACATAATATATCCAGATCGAGAATTGAGTGTCATTCCATTACCCTACATATCTCAATGTCTAGGTTCATTGTGCTGCCAATAATACTTGTAAGTAATTGGATCTTGCACTGATACCAAAGCAAAAAGATCACAATGAATAATCATGTAAGAGGAACACGTTAAACTGATGAGAATTATTCATCAATGGATGGAGGTGAGGAACCAAAAAATGAACACTGCTATTGACTGCTATTAATTGCGGAATATATCATTACTGCTGCAGTTCCTCACGTGCACACTGCTGTGTATTACATTGCATTTTTCTTTTATTAAGCAACACAAATGAATATGCAAAATAGCATAGAAGAGTACAGGAGAAAGAAAAAGGCATGAAATGAATAAACATATTTAGAGTTTTGAACTCTAGTAATAGTTAGCTCAAAATCTTAAAGGAAAAGAGAAGTACTAATAAGCCATTGCAAAGAAAACTGAATCATGCATAGCCCTATTTGAACAATATATTTGTACCTCTTCCAACAAACAAAAGCCCGATCGAAGAGGCTTTGCCAGTAAACCAATAAAGCTTCAAAGAATTAAATTAGGACCCAATCAGAACTAACTATAAGAGGAAATTCAAAGTAGAACCAATGAGCCAATGTGCTTGTTTAGATCAGCTAACTATCTTCCACCAATTTGATTCCTCTACAGCGACCAAAAGTTCTTCGATTTTGAAATTTAATTGGTTAATTTGATCAAAGAAAATAGCCTGGATTGATAACTTACACAGTAGTTTCAAGTACATATTGACGCACCCTCATACCGTGAGCCACAAAATAAGCTGTTGAACAGATAACTCAATTATGCATAATCCTATCTGAACAAAACATGTGCCTCCTCTGACCAAGAAAAGTCTAATGATGCTTTTCCAGTTAACCCAATAAAGCTTCAAAGAATTAAACCACGACTGCATCAGAATTAAGTATAGATAGAAATAGAAATCTGAAGTAGAACAAATACGTAAATGTGCTTGTTTAGATCATATAACAATATTTCTCTAGTTTGATTTCTTTGAAGGAACAAACAGTTCTGCACCACACAATGATATCGATCCTATAAAATCTTACCTGACAATCAAAACAAATACATGGCAAAACTTGTGCGGCTACAACATTCTTCAATTTGAACATTGCAGGGATTTCTCCAAAGAAATTAGCCTAGATTGATAACTTCCATAATAGTTTGATGTTGATAATGGTCCCTATTGCCGCAGATCAGAAGGCCATAACATTACCATGCGTATGTAAAACAGAAATCAAGCATTGATACAGTAAGAGATACCACACATCGGATAATGGTAAACTTGACAGAAGTTTTTGGTTCCCCATCCATTGATTAGGAAGAAATAGGAGCAGAATCCTACTCAACGGTTTCAACTTATGGCCTTACCGCAAAGATATCCATACTTTGTGGTAACTTGTGGTCTAATCCTCGTAGAGGCAATACACTGAACACCTAACTTGCAGTAGTACATCCATCGAACACCTAACTTGTGGTCTAATCCTCACCGGAACAAAACTGATTGTCGAAGGCTGGTGTTACGATATATCTACGGCGGATGTTTTGTGAAGGAAAATTTGACGACAACGTTCCATGGTCTCATGTTCTGGGCAGTTAGAGAGAGGGAGTGAAGTTACCAGGAGAATAGACGTAGAAGGAGGAGAAATAATGCATACCGCATGGAAGCCGAAGCTGCAGCATGAAGAGATTCAAGGTGGTGGGCAACGACGGACGTAGAGATTCTGGTCGTCGGAGGGATCTTCAGTCGAATTGAGTCTAGAGGCGTTGGCGTGAGAGACGTACACACCGCTTCAATTGAATTTAAAGGTCTGGCAGATGGGAGTAGCCGTTGGTTCGTTTTTTGAAAAGTGCGTCTTTAGGAAACAACACAAAGCAAAAACGGTGCAGAGAGCCTTCAAGCAGTGTTAAATTTCCATTTAGGGTGGGTCAGTTATTACAAGTTTTTTGGAAGGGGCATTTTGGAAGGCAAAAAGTAGGAAACAACTTCGTGCTTTTAAAAGAAACTAGTAAACTTGCCCACGTGAACCAATCAAAAGGCATTTTAGTTTGATGAGATTCAAATTTTGAAACTTTTTCTTTAGGCGGGTATGATCAAAATGGTCTCAAATACCATTAGAAACTACCTAATAATAGTGCCAAACAGAACTATATATTTAATCTTTAGTGCATTATCATACCCCAAGAAATGACTTGAAAGATCCGTTTGCTCCAAATATAGAACCATTGATTTTTCCAACAAACCTATTTACTAAATCTCAATAGGTAGGTAGTTTTGGCATCAAAAGTAATCTTTAGAGGTCCCCCTACATTTGAACACACAGTGTTGGGCACATAGATTTAATACCGGCCGCTACGTAGTGGTTTTTCGGACCTCCGCTACTGCTACACCTGCAATACCAGTGCTATCCCAAATCCACACCCGTATTTGGTGGTTCCTACTATGTACCATTTTACATCCGCTTTTTTGCCCGCTATGGCCACCACATGTGCTTTGGCGCCAAAAATAGATACAACAAACTCACAATTGCTACACTTGATTCCTGCAACTTATCATTCAATTCAGCCACTACTACAACGGCTGTATAAAATTATGGTTGGGCATAAATATACATGTGTACAAGTTCTACATGAAAAATAGAAAAGACAAGAACTTCATTCACGAAAGATAAACAATTCTACATGGAGCTTACTTCCATAACATAATTAGTAAATGGATACACCTTGTCACTATAAATAAGTACACAGTGAAAATATTACAACGTGTGCAAAGCCTATAGAAAATTCGAATTACTTTAGACCAATGAGGTAATTTGCCCCCTACAAGGGTTTCTAGCCACCACATCAAGACCAAGCATTTGGCAATACGCAAGAGTATGATTCACAAGATCTACGAATGAAACACCAACCAAGTTATGACCCACTTATAATTAGTCACTTTGTAAAAACAAAACAAAACAAAAAACTTGTAATAAGCAATGTAACGGATGTATTAATCTAAACCATAGAAACTTCAAATTCTAGAGTAGAAATAGAAGCTAAGCTGGTTGGCAATGGTATAGAAGGACTTGATTCGGATCCATTCTTCTATCATGTTTGTTGTTGTAGTGAAAATCAGGGAAGTTGTATCTTCCTATTTGAAATCATTTTAGTTCTAGATAAAACTAAGATCTGTAGATCGGATTTAACCCGCGGGATATAATCGGTTTGTTCACATGAAAGCTAAATGCCCTCTCCAAATTATCAACAACACATTCTTCTAACCTTTAAGAGCATGCTTTTGATGAAGATCTCAAGAAACCAACAATTCCCTATCAAAAATCTTTGGTGACTAAAACTGGTATTCCTTGAATTGAACAAGATACCCTCCAATATTTTCCAAGTTGCCTTTGTAACTATAACCATTGTCCATATATTGCCATCAACAAATATATATATATATATATATGTATGTATAATCACTTGACATTACTAAGTTGACAATCAGAGGACAAAATACCCTTAGGGAACAGGTTAAATTGGAAAGACTCTAATCCGTGCTAAGTTAAAAGGGAAATTTTGACATCTCTTTATTAGTTTTTTTTTTCTGTTTTCCTTTGGTAACCAGCACAATTAAATATTAAAACCTAAGATAAGAGGGTGACAAGGAAAAGGGATGACATAAAATACAAATAAACAAAACCCAATAGTAATTAGATGTAAAAGAGTAAAGGCAAAAGAGAGGTTAGAGGGCAAAGGGCAAACCCAGTGCCCGAGGATCCCGGCATTGGGAGGTTTGGGGAAGCGTTGATGTACGCAGCCTTACCCCTGCAAGCAGAGAGGCTGTTTTCACAACTCGAACTCGTGACCTCTAGGTCACAATAAAGCAACTTTACTGTTGCGCTAGGCCCAAGTAACGACAAAAGAGAACAAAAATAAAAGGCAAAGTGTAGATAAAAGAAATGCGCATAGCCCTCATCTAAGAAACTGGATAATGGAGTTTGTCTCTTCTAATTACAAAAAGGTAAAGCTTATCAATGCCACCCAAAAATGACCAACACTCCAAAGAACCAAAGTCGACTGCATTAAAACAATAAGTAAGAGAACTTTTAAGGAAAATCAATAAACAACTGTAATTGTCGAGATTAGTTGACCATATCCTTTCTAATATAACTACTTGGGCCATATGAAGCATTTCAAACCACCAAAATATGGAAGTTTTGAGAAAATAATCACTAATACTTGCAAGTAGTTGAACTTCTTAGATTTAATCGAGGAAAAGAGGGAGGAATGTAACTCTATTCTAATTTTTCTTTTATATATGGTCTAACAATTTACTCCATCCACAGAACGATGCTACCTCGGTTCATGGGTTTAGAACACTACGTTAACAGTATGTCCAACTAATTGCTCAATAAAATATCACATGGGAATTGAAAACTTGGAAAGTGCTTCTCAAAACCTTTATTCGTACCTATAGTATGAGTTATACCTGATAAGAGAAAGTTCCGTTCACATTCGCTACAGTAGTCAATTAGGATAACTTGGGTATACTGAGGATGAAAAATAGCGCAAGTCCTAAGAATCCTTCCGAAATTGCCACTGGCTCTTCATTCTACAAACACTAAAACACCAGTTATAATCTTATTTCTCAAAAGCACTTGGAGAAAGTATGTAGGAAAGATGCACCACGTACCCCATAACAAAGTCAATTGGAGAAAGTATGTAGGAAAGATGCACCACCCCATAACAAAGCCAATTGAGGAAAATAGTAGAGGAAGATCAATTCTTAATATCGAAAGATTTGATGTGGTATGAATATTGAATCCTCTAACTTTTCCCTACACCATTAGAAACTTATCTTGTCTCGATGATTTAAAGAGTCAATTTACTTTTTGAATTATAAACTATGACCTAGACCATTTAGCACATTGAGGGTTTAGAAGATTTCTACTTCTAGAATAGGAGAAAATGTATATAGTTACCATCAGAAAAGAAGGCAAATGCAAAACTCAAATTGCTATTACTAATTTTAATTTCTAAGAATATCTTCAACAGTGTGCTTTCTTAATAAAAATATGAAGGAAAAAAAAAAGGGAATCATGGAATTATGGGTTTGGGAAGAGTGGATTCCTAAAGTCCAATAAAAAGATGAAACCCTTATGTAACTGGACTACGTTTGACCTTAGTGAAGCAAACAAAGAGGAAACGACAACAATAAGCATAGTTGTGAGTGTAATGTTACCATAAAACTCTTCTAGTGATGAATTCTCCCAACATCCTCATACCCTTTTCTCTCAATATCCTAACACCTAAGAGAACCTTTATAAATTCGTAGACCAACTTAGATGGGTAATTACACAAGAACGTAACCGGAAAAAAAGCCCCACAATCTAAGGAAAAAGATACTAAAATAGAAGAATACCTGTTTCACGAAATTCAAATTCAAGCACAAAACCGAAGAAGCTATCAATGCCAATCAACTTCTGATCCCTTCATGGAAAGGTCAAATGGTTGAAGACCTAGGCGACTACATTTCATTCAGAATAAATTCATTGGTTTGAGATTATCTTTGACTAGGAATGAGCGCAAACCTTGGGACGATTGAAAGAAATTTATGGGATTCCTTATGTTTGTACGAGGGATATGTAGCCTTCTTAGGTAACTGTTGAAAAACACAAAGATAAAGGGATGACGAAATTGAGTAATCATTGGGTCATTGTATCAAACAGTTAGTATGCAAATCACATAAAAGAACTTTGTGCACAAGGTATGTGTGAGGAATATGTTGCCTTCATCGGGAAACAGTCACAGAACATCAATTAAGTAATGGTGAAATTGAAGCAAAGACCTGCCGTTTACCTTTGCAGAGAGAGATTGAGTTATGGAAGAGTTTTTGCAGTTGGATTTCTCTGCATAGAGTCAATTTGTCAGGAAAGGGAGTATGTGAATGGGGTCGCCTTTTTCACCCTTGCTCATTGACCGTTGTTTTGTATCTTTGTAGCCAAATTCAATTAACTCTATGATGTGTGGGTGTGTGATGATGAATTTTGTTATTGTCATTTAAACATTGTATCAAACACATGGTAGGCAAATCACATGGAAGCTTTGGTTTAAGTTTGCATGAGGGATACGTTACCCTCATCAGAAAGAAGTAAAAAACGTCCTCGAAGGTAAACAGTCGAAGTCTTTCACCGTATCTCCATAAAAATATGCCCATTATGAAATTTCAAGATGTTGAACCAACAACATAATAGACTGAAGAAATGAAAATCACTTTGAAATCTACAAGGGAGTGGAACTTATTACCTATAACTTATGGAAATATTTAGTTTTTTTTGCAATGCACGTCCCTTCAATCTAGATCTATATTTTACTTTCTGATAGTGTTCTAGATTATTCATAGGAGAACAATCAATATGACAACTTAATTTTACAACTTAATTTTCTACATGAGAGGTCATCCAACACAACACAACCTTAACTGCCCCTTTGGATGGTGAGAAAGGATGAGATAATAAAGGGGAAGGGTTAATAAAAAAAAAATCCTTTTAAGTACTTTTCTCTCCATTTCTCACAAAAATGTTCAATCCAAATGAGTGATTTCACAAGAAACCATAACCTTTAAATTGATTTTCTATTGAAGGCCCTCCATCCAAAGGGGCTGTTAAAGTTTCTAAGCTACAAAATAAGTTATTCATTTGTGTAACAACTAACAGTAAAATGTTTTGTTGATAACAACATAAGGCAATGAACAAAACACATAAAAAAGCATGAAACGCTTTAGGAGAATAATGAAAATGATTAAGCGGCAGAGCATAATTTTTCAAAGATAAAAGCATTCAAAAGTAGTTGTGGTGAATTGCCGAATTGTAATAGTGAGGAGAACAATGATTCACCGAAGGCAGATTCAATTAACTCTTTGATGTGTGGGTGTGTGAGGGTGAATTCTGTTATAGTCATTGGGACATTGTATCAAACACATAGTGCGCAAATCAAATGGAAGCACTGTGGTTCAAGTTTGCATGAGGGATGTGTCGCCCTCATCAGAAAATAGTCGCAGAACATAAAAAATAAAGTACTAATTGTGAAGTCGAAGGAAAACTCACCATCTGTCTTTGCCGAGAGAGAGAAAGAGAACCACGCAGACTTTGGTTGTAGTTAGATTTGGAATGGCCAGGTGGTTCGTTGTTCCGTTTTGTTATTATGAAGGTGTCGTTTCCGTGACGGTGGTGTCCTTCCTGTGAAGGAGCGTGGACCTGGGCTGCCTGGGGGTTGTGTGGTGAATACGGCAAAGGCAGTTTGGGAATGGGAAAAGTCCACAAACATGTCAGAAACTGTAACGCCCCTCTATTTTCTAAAAATAAACTCCTAAATACATTGTATTTCAAACACTTTTAGGCCCCTATTTTTTCTCCGTAAATAAATTACATCATGAAAATAAACTTAAGCCGCCTCCTAAATATTCTTCTACTAGATACTCCAAAATTATCAGCTCTTCCAAGACCTCTCTAAATTAATCCTTATAAGCTCCGATTCAATTTCCACTAATCCGGCTCCACACTTGAAAAAGAAATTATCCGGGAAGTATACGATACAACAGAATACAAAGCTCATAAGTGGAATCAATAAACGATAATCGACCAAGTCAAAGCAACAATCACAAAGGATCTCATACCATGTCATTCTCAGTACATGACCAGTGACACTCCCCCAATATCTTCCTCACCGAGTCAATCTCGACCCATTCTGGCTATTGGATAGGCTATTGGTACATGAGTTCACTCAATCCCTGTACTAAACAATTTCATAATATTCATCCAACAATATCATATTCTATACCAACTATTCCACTTTCCAATGATATCCACAAAATTGAACAAAGATCACGAGATAATCAAAAGGAGTACAAGGATGAGATTGAAGAAAGGATTCCAGAAGTAGGAAGCATATCGTATACTACCCGGATTACCTCAAATTTAACCGGCTGTTCTGTGTACGAACCAACGCCTTTTTCTACATTTGACTAACTAATCTACCAATATCACTAGCTTTTTCCCTCTTCTCTTTCTCCCCATCTATCCTCTCTTTCATTTCTCTATTTTCTTGATGGTGTGATATGGGAGGGTGGAGGAACCTATTTATACTAAAGAGAAGAATAATCTAGAATCAAATCAAATCTTATATAATCCTATAATATCTAAACGTAATCTTAATTATATCCAAACAAATCTAATAAAATCTCTATCAAATCTTATCAAATCTATTAAAATCTTATCCTATCTAATCAAATCCAACCAAATCTTATCCTAATAAAATCCAAATCCAAATCTAATCTAATTTAATAAATCTATATCAAATCTTTCTCAATCTCCTAGATTTCCCAAATCTTTCCTAGATTGTTAGGATCACGAACCGAAGGCTAAGGTTCTATAATAGCTGGGTACAATCACTTTAATAAATGATAAAATAATTTTTAGTAAAAGAATTATAATAAAATGTTTAATTAAAAATGACTTGAAAATTCGGGTCGTTACAGAAACGGTGGCAAACAGAAACGTTGCCGAAGGATTTCACGGCAAGAGTTGTATTATCGCGTCCATTGGGAGAAGGATGGGACAGGAATTAGATGCAAGTGTTAGGGGTATTTGTGGAAAGTAAAAAGGAGGAAACATCTTCATACATTTAAAAAAAGTGGTATAGATAGTATAGATGAGCAATTTTTTTTTATTAATCATCGAATTCAAAAATTACAGAAATTAAAAGGACAAACGCTCGTATTGTTCGGGAGCACCATATGTATTTGGCATATAGTACTCTTGGGCAATCAAAATGTGACACATCGCATTACAACCTATTAAATAATTTACATTCTCTCAAACTATATATATTTTGTCATGTGATGCCCATAGATATTTTGAAGTCAATCAATCACTCCCTCCGTCCCAAATCTTTAGTCCATTTTGGGAGTTTATGCCATTTTTCAATTAATTATATTTTGCAATCTATAATCTTTTAGGTAATTTTGAATACACCGTTTAAAAGAGCTCATTGAGATCTATCAATCAGGATTTATATTGCATATAAATAGTATTACTAATTAAAAGTTATACTAATTACCCGATTGAAATAGAACGATAGACAAAAGAATAGGAAAAAAAAAAGTATGATCCCAAAACATTCATTAGTCAATTGACATGACCATCCCAAAAGGGGACAAACAAGAAAAGAATCAAGAGATACTCGTCCATGTTACCAAGGGCAATACATAATTACTGATACAATAAAACAAAGGCACCAAGGGGTCAAAGCTGTTGAGAACCCTGTCTTATGGTGTGTGAAAATGGGGACAACAGTCCTGAATTATTGTTTGAATAATTGGCTAATTGTTTGGATTGTTTTTTGAAAAAAAATTCTGAATTAAAAAAATACTCATTATTCCTACTTCCAATCATTACATCTCCAATTATTATTATCATTTCTCTTTTCACTCATGATCCTACAAATTTCTCAAAAACTTATTCAAACACAGGATGAATTGTTTTTGTCTCTGTTCTCTAGTGTTTGATTCCATGTGATCATGGCTTTCTAAGAAAGCTGATTGAGGTGCTTATTGTCAAATGATTTTGTCAAAATCAAGTTGTTATTGAAGGTTTAAATAATTGGGAGATCGGAGACTTGAATTTATTTGTGGAAACAATTTCCTATATTGCCGCTTTTGCTCTTTCCTTCATTGTCCTAACGAGGAAGCTAGCGTCCCACCAGTGACAGTCCAAAGTCCATGGGCCTAGCGGCTGTTGATTTTGTGAAATCCAGTGTGTAATTTATCCGTGTAAAACATTAAACAACATTAAATTGATCGGATATCGATAACCATTCAAACAGAACACATTCACAATCACATTTGCGGTTCATACGAGTGTGTTCCGTTTAAGTGGCTAACAATCTCAACTTCATTTGAATTACAGGAATAAATTTGGCATTGGACTGCGCCATCCAATCCAGATCAAGGATTGTTGGTATTTGTGTGTGGCTTCGCACAAGTGCGGGTGCCTAAGTTTTCCTTGCATTCGGTGAGTGCAGAAAACTCGACGAGTCGTGCTATCACCTCAGATAATGTAGCACCAATTTTTTTGAGGGGCCCACCTTGAGTTCCGCAAAAATGATTCGAACCATTTAATTTTTTTAAAATATTTTTTAATGAGTTCTCATGAGAAAATCAGCTCAATCTGATATCGGTAAAAGCTTTTTCAAAATTCATACTGCGAAACTGAGTGGTTCGCGCTGTGAATTCTTAAAAAGCTCTTTCCTTTATCTGATTGAGCTGATTTTATACCAAAATCCATGAAAAAATATTTTCAAAAAAATGAGCGGCTTGGATCACTTTGCGGGATCCGAGATGGGCCCCACAAAAAGTGTGTGCATGATATGTGTTACATTGTATGTGCAAACAGACTTTCTATCTGAAACTCAACGGATAAAGTCTGTTCACACAAATAATTTGTGCACAAATTTCAATATGGGACTCACCATAGGTCTCACACAAACAATCCGAGTCCTTCATTAAATTTAAATCATTTTTCAAGAGCACACGCAAAAGATCAGTTCAATCTGATATCTAAAGATAATCAATTCCATCATTTAACTTTTCATTATCCTGAAATTTAAATAAAAATTTAGTTGATTGGATCGAATATTTATAGTAATCGGATTGAGATGATTTTTAGCAGATACCATCGAAAATGTATTTTAAACTTAATAAACGTCTCGAATCATTTGTATGAGACCTGTGGTGGCCCCCACCAAAAAATCTGTGCACGAAACGTATGTGTGTAGCAGCGTTCAAACTCAGCAGCAAAACCATCAACGCAGCTCTGAAACTCCAAAACCATGCAAGGACAGAGCTAGAAAAACGCCCTCTTCTCACTCTCTGGTTCGTTTTAGCATCGCGGCTTCTCTTCTCACTGTCTCTCCTTCCGTTGAGATCTGCGAACTCCACCGCTCCTCTACCGCTACGATCGCCACAGGTAATTTACTCACCACCACCGAAAGTATGCAGTAACCATTTTAGGATTTTCGATTTAGTTTTAAATGACCTGTTATAGACATCGATTTTGTGTTTTTTTTCTGTAATTCACTACAACAAATATGAGCTTTTTATAGCATTAAGTTATAGTGTTTTTACCTCTATGCTAAAAGAGGAATAGTTAGCGTCTCCAGCCTTGACCCAAAATTTTACTCAATTTTAGGTCAAATTTTGGGTAAAAATTCATTTTGGGTTAGGTTCTCTCCAATGGCAAAATGATTTTTTACCCAAATATATTATTTTTTAAGTATTGAATGGCAATTATAATGTAAATAATAAAAGGAAACAAATTTGATTTGGAGTTGAGAGTAACTGACTGCTATGAAAAAAAAGAAGAAGAACTCGACCTATCTCCATAACTACCGCCTACCACCCAAACAGTCTACCAGCTACCACCACTCACAAAACTCTGATCCATATATCCTTCATTCTTTTTCATCTATAAGAACTCGTTCGGGCGCCAGCGGCCAAGAGAGAGAGAGAGGAGAGAGAGTTGCAAGTATCCAACCTTGGGAAAGCGGACACCATGCTCTCAGAATGGCATAAAAAGAGTCGTTGAAAAGAGAAAAGGGCCGTTGGAATATTGGGGAAAAACATGAGGAGAGACTTGGGTTGTCTCAAATTTGGGAAAAGAAATGGATAAAATCCATAATGGGGAAAGATTTGGGTTAAAGATTGGAGATGATTTTTTGTGAATTTTGCCCAAATTTTAAATTTGAATCGGATCAAGGTTAGAGATGCTCTAACTACTCAGAAACAGGGAAACGCTCCCTTGGATCCTCCGCTCAACTATCCCTCCAACTATCCACCAGATTTTTACTTAGTCCTCCAACTATCAAAATGTTTTATTTAGTCCTCCAACTATTGGCTTGCATTTTATTTAGTCCTTCCGTTAAGTGTTCTGTTAAGTGTCAAACGGCCGGGCAACGTTTTGTTTAAAAAAAAAAGTTTCTAACCACCAATTTGTAATCCTATGAAGTAGAAATGTGATTATGAGAGCCTTAAAGACAAAATTTGATTATGTCTCTTTAGAATAATATGATCAGAATAATAAGATTTTCACACCCATTCAAACGGATTAAAATTTGAGCACTTAATTTTTTAACTATATTTTTTAATATATAAACCGTCTCAAAAAATTAAGTGCTCAAATTTTAATCCGTTTGAATGGATGTGAAGATCTTATTATTCTGATCACATTATTCTAAAGAGGTATAATCAAATTTTGTCTCTAAGGCTCTCATAATCACGTTTCTATTTCATAGGATTGCAAATTGGTGGTTGGAAACTTTTTTTTTTAAACAAAACGTTGCCGTCCGAAAAAATTAAGTGCTCAAATTTTAATCCGTTTGAATGGGT
>BPLS01028792.1:109584-120593 GCA_019656275.1 Rhododendron kiyosumense | reverse complement strand
GGTTTGATTAAGTATATTCAACATTAATCTCCTCACATTAGAGAACACTTTCCCAAGTGATCCCACCTCATAAGATGAGTGGGTTCCACACTAATTAGCCAACAAAGTTAGCTATTAACATGTTTTGGATGGTCCTAATTTTAGAGAGAGAAAAAGAAGAGAGAGCGTGATTGGGTGAGCGGAGAGAGAGAAAGAGAACAAATCTGAACCGTCCAAAACACGTGTGGACAATCTGATCACAGACGGATATTGTCATGTGGTACCCGCTTGGCACCCAAAAACTTTTGGAATTGGGGCATGTTAGAAAGCACAAAAGTAGAGGGAAAATAAAAAGATATATATCATAGAATGGAATACCTTGATTTACTATTTGCACTAAGAAGAGAATGTGTGAAGTGGGAAAGAAGGGATGTCATTATTTAAGCAATATTGAATGTCTTTTCATTTGCATACTTTATTTCTAGCACATCCGCAAAGGACGATTTCCATATATATTGAGATCCCTTTGTGTAAGCTTGATTATGTAGCCATTTGTACGTATAGGGACAAGGGGATATCCCAAGGCACATCACCTTAAGATTTGGCTCCTTCGATCATTGTCTTGAGCTCAAAAACTTAATTTGGATCGTTAACGGTTGGGCGTCTTCATTTTGCAGTTTAATTTTTATGTTTTCATCAGTGAGTGAAACGGGATTGGATTTGACCGAGATATAAGAAGGAAGGTAATATTGCTAGGAAAGAAGATAATTGCTGTATTCATAATGGTACCAAATAAATGAACTTAATTTCTCTTAGGGACGGCCATTCGAAGTCATGAAGTTTGTGAACACCAATTTGATGTCTGCGTGTTTCTTTTATGGCCAGCCATTCAAAGTCATGTGTAGACACCCCACTTTGGACGCTTCGATATCTTTTAAGTCCCCGATGATGAAAAAAGAGTTTTAAATTAAACTAATACTGTCTTGGAATGAATCCTTCAAAAGTCAACATAAAGTCAACTCAACCGCATGGCACAAACTCCACCGTACGGTACAGTTACGTCATCCTAACCGCCTTGCAATTAGGGTGGTTGTAATCTCAACTGCATGGTACAAATAACTCCCCCGTACGGTAAATATGTCTGCCGTATGGTACATCGGAACTTGCACTACCTTTTCCCGAATTTCGGCCAAGGCATCTCAGGCCATCATGGCTTGACCTGTAGCCCTCCATGACCGGCGTAGGCCTGCAACAGGCCGGTGGGTGCTTGAAGACCAAGCTAAGTCCCCTGAAAATGTTCTCTATAAATACCCTAGGGTTTTTCTGAAAAAAGACACGAAAAATACACTTGAAAATTGCACTAAAAAGATGCTAGCACATTGCAAAAATGTTCTGAAGGTTTGCTGCTTGTTTCCTTTCATCAACGCCAGTCCAAATTCATTCCAAAGGTTCTTGCAATCACTACAATTTTTCAGGAAAGGATTCGTTCCAAACAAAGGTATAATTTTCTGTCCTTCTATTATGAGGGGAACCGACAGGTTCAGGTTGGTTCTTAATACCACTCCTGGGCCTAAATTGTTCAATGCTTACAAAGAAATAAAAGTACAAAATCCCACATAACTCTACCATACAGAAGATGTATTTCCGGGAACAAATGTCTCGTTTTTTTATTTCTTTTTCTCTTTATAATTTGATATGAAATTACATATCTGATATAAGATACCATACTATTTCATGTTATGCTTTGCATTCATGTTCTGTTTTTAACAATATATGCCATGCTTTGGTTTTATAAAAAATTATATCAGTTATGTTTTGACATAAGAATCCTTTACTTAATACATTGGCTTACATGCTTGTTTAGGTCCTTGATTGCCCTGTTAATCTACTTTATGTTGCTGACCACAAAATACATGTACCGTACAGTACACATTTCTGTCTACGGTAGTGACCAATGTGGAATAAAATTCTTATTTTCTATTGTTAGGTGTTTTATTTCAATAATTATTGTCAATACTTATTTCTAATGTAAACTTTTCACATGTTATAGCTGTTTTATGTGCAAAACTTACCACAGAACATGTACCGTGCGGTACACATTTCTATCGTATGGTTGAGTTCATGTGGGACAGTATGTTATTTTCTGCAACTATCTTAACATGTTTGTTTGCCTGCTCATATTTACTGTATGTTAGTGTTACTGCTATTAAACTGCTTACGTGCTATAAACTGCTTTTTGTGACATTAAAAGGTTAAGCAATAAAATGATTTTTAAAATCCCACAAGTATTAGTAAAGACTAATTTTATCAGGCGAGGGCGGTGCTTTTCTAAACAAAACCTCCCCCCCTCATAACCTGGCTCCCGAACCCAATCTCTGGTTTATATTTCAAATTCAAATATCATTTTCAAATTTCAGGTTTTCTCGGGTAACAAACCATTTTACAAAAACCCGGGTGGTGACTCTTCAATTTTTTTCAAAAAATGAGTGCACGATAAGGAATGGCCTCCGAAAAGGTCCATCTCGGGCTCTGGTAGCCCACATCATGGTATAAATATCAATAGAAGGGTAAAATTTTGTCGTTAGATGCTTGAAATGGTGTATGAAATTGAAGTAATACAGATTTTTACGGTTGCATTGGCCAATTTTTTAACGGAATCCCTAAATGGTTAGAGCTTGGACCTTTCAAAGTCTACAACTTTGCTTATTGTGATTCGACAGAAGTGAAGGTCTGCTTTGAATCACATGAGACACATGGCATTGTGCAACAAATTGCCACGACTTCTGTTCGATCGCGTCCAAATTCCAGTCTGCGAAAATTCTCGTAAATTCAACATAGACTAATAAAAATATGAGGACTATCATGGTAGTGTCCGGTTTTTAAGGAAAAATACCAACTTCGGGTAACCCGTACCATGCAACAGATGTAACTCAATTGTCTCCGAGTATTTACAAAATTAAATCAGAATTCATATACGCATTCAAATAACGATACACTTCGCATAGCCTAACTTAATTACTATTAGAATTAAATTAGAGTGCCGAGTTCCTATTCGGGTCACGTGACTAAAATTTTAGAAGTCGGGATTTTACACATCCTCTCCTTATTATCATTCCCTTCTCATTACCAATTTCTTCTATCAATCCAATCCCATCATCTAATCCCATTTCAAACAAACATGATATTAATAATCCCATCATCTAATCTCATCCCAAACAAACATACTCATTATCAATCCCTTCTCATTAACAATCCCTTCTCATTACCAATCTCAATCATAATCTCATCTCCTTACGAATCTCATCCATCTATCACTGTTATCAAACGGGGCCACGGGATATTGCTAAAACCCCCTAAAGGCCAAATTCGTTATCCCAACGGATTACAAATCTGAACCAATTTTGGAAACCAAATACAGTATTTTTGATTCATTTCATCTATTACTGTTATCAAACGGGGCATCCCATCCCTCCTGGGGTGGTCACAAAAAGAACAGGAGCGGAAAAGCTCTAAAGACCTGCCACCAACTCAAGTAGCAGTTTTCCAAGGTGAAGCTTACCGTCAAAAGCTTGCACTCTCTCTTTTCACATAGATAGTCGACATTGGGATTGTTAATTTCTAGTTCAAAGCCTTAGCATCATTGACTCATATGTCGAGCAAGGTAAAATCCGAGTCCAACATGAGCTCGCATGTTTGATTTTTACAGTTGGCAAAAACTTTTAAGGCTATTGAAAGTTTGTCCATTTCAAAATTAATTAAAGTGCACATAAATTGACCTGAATATCTAATTATCACAAAAATAAAAAATAAAAAATGCCAAGTCGAAGCACAGGCAAGTAGGGGCGGAGCCAACATGTGACAGGGGCTCCACGCGCCCTTCTGGAATTTTATCTCCTACACATTTTTCGGGGGTACACCTACTTGAAAAATGTTAGAGAAATTAGAAATTGGGGTTTTAGAGCTTATTGTTTACTTTGTTTTCACGTGTTTTCAACCAAATCAATGGACCACTTAAAGAATTAATATTTGTTTCAGAAGGGTAAAGAGCAAATTGCTAGTATTTTTTTTTATCTTTTGTGCTTATGTTTTGAATCTTTTGAATAGATTAGGCCACAATCTATTGTCACTACTAAAGAATACATTATTTTTTGTGCTTAGTATAATTTTGTTAAATTTTACTGTGATTTTTTTTTAGTTTGATGTGAAATAATGCCTACTCTAGCTCCGTTCAGTTGTCGAGAAAGTTGTGTGGAAAATTGATTCCCAGAAAAAGTAAAGTGAGGTGAAGTAAAAGAAAAAGAAAATTATTTTCTTGTGAGTGTTCATTTGACAAAAGAATTTTGCAAGAAAAAATAAGGTTTAGTTGTTCATTTGTCAGGAAAAAGAAACTTTCGGAAAAATTTTGTGAGTATTCACTCATTTTCTTTTTCCCGCAACGCAAAATCCTGTGTTTTTTGCAAGATCACTTTTGGAGGAAAGTAATTCTTGCAAGAAAACTTAAATTGGAAAGTTCTAAAATTTTCCTGTCAACTGAGCACTAGAAAAGTTATGGGAAAATTAATTTTTCCATACTTTCCTGTTCTTTCCTGGCAACTGAAGTGGGCCAAAGGGAATTCATGGCTCTGCCACTACAGACAAGCAAACAAAGATTGTGTTGCCGGTTTACCGGGAAGTATAAAAGATCGCCAGTAGCATTGGGTGAACATTTTCTCATCACTAATCAACCATGTTGTTGGACTACACAATTTTGTTCGTCCACCTTAAAGGCGGAAGCCACTTTATTTTTTTTAAGTAATCGGTGGAAAGGATGAAATCAATAAAATAAATACGTATTTTCGCACAGGCGGAGTTTGATCTTTGGTAGAATCTACATTATCTCCAACATTGACAAGGTTTTTCAAACCCTTGGGCCTTTTCTTTTTCTTGGCAAAATCTGAGATCCAAACACAGCGTTACCTTTTCTCCCACAAAAACAAACATTATCGCATGTATCACCTCCTCCGATCTCCTGTTTCCTAACTTTCCTTTACCAATGCATTATCGCATATATAATTCCGTAAATATAAAATTTGCTACGTAAAAATATGTAATTGCTGATAGGGCTGCAAACGAACCGAGTCATTCGCAGCTCGGCTCGGAAGTTAAACGAATGAGTTGGAGCCAACTTTTCCGGCTCGTTTTGTAAACGAGCCAAGCTCGAGCTAGGATGAACTCGGCTCACGAGCCGGGATATATATACTGAAGTTTAGGGTTTTTCTTGTTATTTCATAATTTGCTCTTTCCATTTTCACTTTCCAGTCAACCAAGGGGGCGAGAGCACCAGCACACCAATACATCCCAGCTCCATAGGAAAATAAAAGATATATACCTCCACAATCAAAATATTTTTGATTGTATAAGACCTATGCAAGGATATATATACATTTTTCAATAGTCCGTTGACGCTAATAAACAATCTCGAGCTCCAGTCATGCCAAGGCACACTCGGCTCGAGCTCAACTTGTTAAGTTCTCATTGAGCTCGAGCTCGGATTCTTTAAAACTTAATAAACAAGCTTGAGCACGGTAAAGCTCAGATCGGCTCATTTGCTGCCCTAATTGTTGGATATTCTGGTAACCAGCTCTCTATATGTATAGCTTTGCCAGAAAAGAAAGAAATTTAAGAGGGGAAAAAAAAAGACTATAAAAACAGATTGATACACAAAAAGAAATTGGTAGAGCCTCCCCAATGACATTACCATTGGAGATGCTCGTAGACGATAGTAATACACGCTGCCAGATGAACGACATCAAGAATCTGAAAAAATATAAATAAAAAAAAAAAGTGAAAGAACGCAGAAAAACTCTTGGAGAAAATAAATAGTATCATGCCTTAAATATCTCAACTGGGTATTAGTCGACAGACATCATCTATCAGTCCGACCCTAAAAAGTTACGTTCTTGAATGTGCCCAAAGCGGACACCACTTTAAAATTTACTAGGTGAGCGGCTCGTGCTAGGACGAGGTGTCTCATGCCTGTTATTGGTAGGAGGTGTCTCATGCCTACAGAAATAGAAGCAAGTAAATATTCAGTGATTTGTGTATAATTTTCATACAATAGAATTCTATCTTGCACACATTACTTTCTAAAAAGACATGTAATAGGTATGTAGTTTTGCATTGCCACTTTTCACTTATTGATACAAGGCAGACGATTTGTAGTGATCAGCGAAATCCATTCCAAGATGGACTTATGCTGCAACTGAGCTCACTTCCAGCGTCGTTGTATTGTACGTTTCACTTACTTACACGAGTGCCATGAGGAGATTTATGCCAATTGAAAGCTACACTACTGGTGATCAAAGAAAAGACCACTTTTTCTGTTTGGTGGATGTTTTTCCAAAACTTTATAGTTGACAAGCATTTTCTACAAAACCCTAAAGAAATGTTCACAAGTTTTCAAAGATAACTTCTGCTGAAAAATAATAACATCCGAAATCTAATAGTTCCTTGTATTCAGAATAGTATCCTGCAAAACTGATTCTCAAACCACCACCAAACAGCTCGTGTCAACCTGAGGGACTTAATAGAAATGATACAGATACAAATACGGACAAAATACGAAATAAACGGAGACAACTTACCCATTATTATTCCTTGAGCTCCTCTATAATATGAACTGGTTAATGTCCTGAATCGTTCCTGTCCAGCTGCAGAATGAGAAATAAGAGAACTTTTCGAATACAAGAGAAAACATTTTAACAGTAGTCAAATCCAGAGAATCAAACACTGCGACATGCAAATGCAAAAGAGCCAAATCGAACTCTTGCATTGAGCTGAGCGTTAACCTAAAATAGGAGAACCCAAAGCAACGGAGGAAATCCTAACAAACAAGCCTTCTTTTGGTGAAATTGATGTTTTCGGTATTTTACAGCATGTAAAAACAGTAATAGTAACAAGCAAATGCATAATCCTCGACTCCCAATAAAAGGTGGAGATGCTCTCTCAAAAACCTAGAATAGTTTCCACAAGGTAAAAAACCTATGCCTCCACGGTAACTAAATTGTGAATACACTACGGTGAGTACAGAAAAGGAGATAAACATTTTTATTTTTAAGATCTAAAAAAGTTCTGCATTGGAGCAACAACAAAGAGTTGACCTTTAACCCACCAACCCACTCTTCCCCATGAACGACAAACCATGAAAGCCCAGAGTCCAGACTAATCAAAACCACAACCTAACAGCCATCCCACAACACTCAAGTATCTGCTCTAATGGTTTCATATCTTTCTTTCTTTTTTTCAGGATAAGTTGATACTCAGTTGTCATATCATAAATCTAAAAACCCTATTAGGTTGTCTACTTCCATCGCAAGCAATAAAGGAACAATCCAATAATGAAATATGGAGATAAAGGAACAGGTGGAATCCTAAAGATACTACAAACCAAATTAATTCAAATTTCTAATCCAAGTAAAATCATAATCTTTATCCAAAGCCTTTGTTGTCCTTGCCAAAAGGTCAAACATACATACTCAAGCCCAATACCGTCTAGAGTTCCTTTCAATCAATTAATAACCCATGCCTGAGATGCAAATTGCCACGCAATATCATGTCCCATGGGCGAGCAATACTTTTTCTCATCTCTTTCTTCGAATGAAGCTTTGTCAAAAAAAATTCATGTGGTTTGTGAACTCACATGCAATAGAACTTAAGACTTTCATTATCGCAGCCAATTTAGACAGTTCAATACTTGCAGTTAGTTAATCGGATACGTGCAACAAATTTATAAGTATATTAGTGGCATTATGCATTTTCATGAGTTTATTGACTTATTCAAAAGTATTCATTTCATATAAATACAGGCACCACGCTCGCACAAACTCATAAACTCCTATTTCTCCTTCTAGTGTAGAATGAAATTTAGATCAACAGAAATGCCGAAAACAAAGAACCAAAACAATTCAATTATGTTTGCCTCCTTGAAAAAAAAAAGGCACACATTGTAACATTTCCTGAAGAGAAACCGCATAGAAGAGTTCATGTTTGAATAAGCCATTGGTTTCATTTTGGAACCATCTTCCCCTTAATTTTCCTTTTCCTTTTTTTTTTCTTTTTCTTTCTCTTTCTCTTTCTCTTTTCCTATTTCTTTTTCTTCCCCGGGTTTGGGAGAAGAGGGCTTATGAGAAGCATTACCTGTGTCCCAAATTGCAAGCTTCAACTTTTTACCCCCCATGGTAACATGTTTTACTTTAAAATCCACCCCTACAAAATAAGAGCATCAATTAGCCAGAACATGAAATGAAGATAAATCATGCACAACTGATCAGAAGAATAATTGGTACAGCTACCCCAATGATCTAATCTTTTAGCATAGGCTGCAAAGATTAGTGATATTCTTGTCATGTGCTATCCAATGATGTCATAACACTACTTTCATTATTGAACACTTAGCACAACCTTCAGCATTACAATCAGCAAATGAAAACTGACAGATTACCATGTGCAGTGTTTAATGTAGGCAGGTTAATGTAGTGAGGAGAAGGCATTATATAACGTACATCGGTTGTATTATTGACTATTTCTGCTGCAGTGATGTCGTAAAGGTGTTCTGCCTTTTCTGCAAATACAGTGGCAGGGATGGATCCGTTTGGTCTACTATCTCCACATTGAATTTGAGCCTGCAGATAGTTTACATTTAATAAGAAGCTGTTTGCACTAAAACTGTGAACATGAGTACGAATTGAATAGCATGTATAGATCTTAGCAGTAGCGAGGGTTGTTCTTGTAGTGGTCAAGATGTCGGCAAAGCATTAGTTTAGTCTAGTCATTCATTTATAAGTTTTTTTTTTTTTACTTAAGTACCAACAATAGAGCAGAAATAAAGTGGACAGGTTACAAAGAGGTCTGGAATTTCTGCTACTGGTAATTGTGGCTAGTCCATGATTATCTTTTTTTCCACATAAGGTGCACAAAGGTCATCATCTACTATAGCAAAAACCTTTCAAACTTGTGATGATAATAACTCACATGGGTATGAGAAAAGGAGCATAAAAAGGGGGTTATCAGGAACGAGCTGGATACAGTGAGGAAGCAGAGTTTGATCCTTCGTATCTAATATGCATCAACATGTTGATTCAACCACTCATTAGAAAAAGGTCCAAAGGATGGAAGTGGGAAACCTAATTTCCAAAGGTATCTACCCAAAGTCATCTCAGTTGTTAGCTATTAACGTGAAACCCACGAACTCCCTCCCTTCCTCTTGTCTAGAAACATTTGACAGAATTCACTCCCCATTTTAAAAAACCATTGATTTATCTGTTTTTTTATTTTCTGTAAGTTATAAGCCTTGCAATCCTAATTCACATAAGAGACTTGGATTTTTAAGAGTTATGATAAGATATGAATGCGCTTGTGATCGGCTCCCGAGCCCGAGGCTCGGGATCTCATCCCCCCTTTGTCAATGGGGTCAGAGAACGAAAACCCATCACCATCTGCACCTGCTCCTGCAACTCCGTCTCCACCATCACCACCTCTAACTGCGCCCCACGGTTTTATGCAGAAGTTCAAGCTATATGAGACTCGATCGGCACATCAATCTTCTTGCCCACTTTATTATCTTGTCATGATTATTGCTTTGATGTAAAAATGGGATCTTTGGATTTCTCTGGGGATTGGAAAATTGTATCAAACTGGCAGTAGCAGTTTTTCATAGATTAATTTGGAATTTTTGGTGTGACAAGGAACTAAACTAATTTAAGGTATTTTGCATAAAATTGACCTCAGTCAAGTATGAACTGGATAAAAGTTGATCAACTGTTAGTTGGTTGGAACATTGGTTTGTCAATGCTTGCTTTAAGTTTCTTGGATTTTCCCTTCTGCTGGCATTGTAAAATTATTTTTCAAGGGCAATCCCTAACCATAAGTCCAAGGGACAAGACAAGAAAGCTCATACCCCTAAAGCTCCAGCACATAACTATGTCAATGGCTACGTTCACTGGGTTAGATAAGTAATGTAACCTGAGTTTCTGCTAACGGTTCCAGCAAAGTATATTCAATGATTGGCGGTATTCTCAGAACGTTTCTAGTCATAAATAAAACAAGTCCAGCCACACAGACGTAAGCAACAAAAGGAAGCTAGGACACCGTAACTTTCCTCAAACACAAAAACAACCAACCAAAAACATATGCTCTTGACTGAAACAATTAACCCATAACCACCGAAACCTTTGATTGATCACCAATAAACCGCAGGAACACCATTTGTCAAGTGCAATGGTGAAACGAAGAAAACCCCAAATCACAGTGAAGAAAATAAATTGGAAAAATCACAAAAATTTAAGCCAAACCCTAGAAGGAGATGCAGGAGCCGCCGATCTAAGCAAAGAACAAAGCAACGAAACGAAGCAACCAGAAATCCACAACACGTCCATAAATCGACATAGAAAAGAGAAGTCCGAGAAATAAGAACCGAACCTGATGGAACGAGTAACAACCACTAATTTCACCAGCAGATGAATGAAAGGAACATCAGCAAATCACGAAGTCTACGGCGAAGAACCTCCCAATAATGCACCGTCCGTCGCGTAGGCTTTTTCTTCTCCCATTCTTTTGTTGGTGTCTCTCTCTCCGTCTCTCTCTCTCTGCTATTTGCTCCAAACCAGACGAACGAAGGCAAGAAAGAGGCAAAAGCAGAGACGTGGCTTGATCTAGCCCACGTTCTTCACAAGAGATGAATGGACGAAAACACCCTCGGTGCCAAAACCATCGGCTCTCCAATTGAAGGGCACAATTGGAACAATCGGACAAAATATGGCAGACGTTCAATTGGCTTCAGTTCTCTTCTCTTTTATTAAGCAGTAAAGCTACTGGTACAGCAGGTTGTGTACAGCAGTCGCGTACAGACCGCTTTTGCGCTCATCTCGGGTCCCGCAAAGATGATCAGAGCCGCTCGTTTTGTTCAAAATACTTCGTTTAGGGTCCCTGTAAAAAATCACCTCAATCCGATATCGGGAAGGGTGTTTACAAATCATCCAACTTTGCTTCAAAAT
>BPLS01028792.1:79105-109184 GCA_019656275.1 Rhododendron kiyosumense | reverse complement strand
AGATAAAACAAATAATGCAAGCAAAATATTTACCTATTTACTTTATCAGGGCTAGTCTCATCAACGAACAATTACATATTCAAATGAGCAGCACTTGATTCTCTTATCACAACCAGCTCTAGAGATTTCCCAACATTTTCCCATATTACATCAAAGAACTGATACCCACAATAGGGAAAGATCAAACCAACAATTAGAGAATAATGAAGTGGTGTAATTGGAGGGAAATAAATTAAAAATACTGAAAGAAAAAATACAAGGTTCATACTAGATAAGCAAAACAGTTATTGGCAATTCAAAGGACAGAGCAACCACTAAAGCACTTCATGGGGCCCACAATCATCTAACTTGACAAGTTATTACCACACCAGGCACCTCATATAGGAAGCATTTAGTGCCCAACCATTCAAAGGAAGCGCTCATAGGAAAATCATCATTTTCTTTTGATTGAAGTATGACAGTAGTGTGACCATGTAATACCTAAAGCGTAGTTGAAATCTATGCTATGAGGACACGGACAAAATCCCCTGAAAGTGATCAACAGCCTAAAAATTTCACTTCAATTGTTATTTTATTTAGAAAGTCATGCTACATTAGCCTGACCCGATTTTCCTCTTGATAACCACAATGGGCAAGTTGAATGGGGTGACCAGAGGGGTCACTCTTTATGCCCAAGATCACAATGAGGTGGAGGATGAGGAACCAAACACCCTAGGGAGCTGAGAGGGAGGCAAACCCAAAAGCCAGGAAGAGAGGGGAGAGCTCTTCTTGAGGAGTGTGCAATAATATTGTAATGAATGCTGAAGTCACCACCTCCTTAAATAGGTAATGGTTGGGATGTGTGGCGTTCTTCCTTTGGCTTGTATATGAGGCGCTACTCAGTAATATGGATGGAGCGGCCCCTTCTGCTCTAAGAGTGGTCTAGTCAAGGTCCCACTGGTGGGGAACAAGTCACAACAGGATTACTTGCGACTTATGTATTTTAAAGATTAATTATGAAATTTCCATTTTATTTATGGCTTCATTAGGATCTTTAGATTTCTTTTGTTTTGTTGCCTTTTACGATATGTTAATTAGGGCTTCTAGTCTAGCATAAAAATAAGGGGCTTTGGCATTGGAGTTGTAAGAGTTTTTAAATCAAATTGTGACTTAAGGCTATGGCCTTGTGTTAGGACTGTGACACATTTGCTACCTTCCTCCCCCCTTGTCACCCCTCCACGTTTTTCATCACCCATGAGTGGGACCAAGTAGACTCGATGAATTTATCCCATCCTCCAAGCCACAAGTTTTCCACGTGATCTTGATAGATTGTTGCGTCGTCCCTAGGCCTTGCAGCCTGCCGAGGGGTCATCTTGAGATCAATGAACTTATTGGTTCTTGCTTGAGAGAGGAGAAGTGTGATTCATTCAAAGTGGAATCCCCAGTGGATGGGAATAGGGAGGGACTCCCTGGGGGATCCCATGAGTAGACCACCGAGAACGGGAGGGCACCAATGAGTAGGAAGGGTTTCCTCCAGCCTGTGTCTATGTAGTTGGGAGAGATCATAATTGAAGGTGTGCTGACTAATTCGTACTTGCAAGCCCAGGTGTGCACTAAGTAAATGGTTGCATCTAGAACCACCACTGTACAACATCTTTTATACGTCTTTTGGAAATCATGATTTGACTTCACTCATTAAAGGCTATCTGGATTAGTAAAATTCAGGATTTTTCGTTGGTAAGGGCCTCTGTGAGTTACTGACTGACAGTTCAAAAAGGTCAAATCTTTGACAATTCCATCATCTAGGATAGAATTTCGAAAACTTCTGGATACGTATCCTACATCTGAACCGAATTGAATCTGGTTTAAGATAAAGAATCTCTTTGTAGTTGCTCTGCAACAATTGCGAAATCACCAAAATCTCTTTGAGAGTTCATGGTAAATCATCAGATGAAGCCTTTTGGAATAAGATGTTTCATTCATCAGAACAGAAACCCCTTCTGGAGATAAAGAGGGGGAGGGAAGGAGAGAGAGTCTTAATTTGTCTAAACGGGTATAAAGGTCTTCTTAAACAATGTTATTCCATTTATTTGCTGTTATTATGCCCTTTTTGTAGAATTAGCTATTTCCAAAAAGGTTGTCAGTGATCTAATATTATATACCCCCAAGACCATTGTCTTGTCGTTTTCCCTTTATTATTGGTAATAACCGTAATATTATACTCGTTACCCCTATTGTCATTATGAGAACTACTACTGCTACCATCACAAACTAATGTTACTGGTAGCAATAAATGTGACAGCTACAATTAAAATCATTATTGCTATAGCTACTAGTGTGTTATGACATATTCAATTGATACAAATTCGATAACTGAAGCAGTTTTTCGGTGGTAGTTCCTATCCTAATCTGTAGGCATGGACATAATGTTAAAGTATCACTTGCCGATTTTTCCCTTCAAGTCAATAGATTATAAAATATCCAACTCAAAACAAATTGACAATGAGTATATTAATATTGGAGGCGACAATTAATTCGGAAAAGCTCTAACCAACCATTAATAAATATTCTGAACCTAATCTGTTGGGATGACATTTGTATATGCTAGTGGCTGATGGCAATGATAATGTCAAGAATAATGAGGACGAAGATAGTGTGCTGATATTTCATACTCCAAAAGAATTGTAAGAGCAATGAACACAAGAAAAAAGGAAAACAAAAATAAGAAATTTCTAGCTTGAAGCTCTGAACAACAATGAAATAGGTTATGTACCTCCAAAACACTATGAACAGACTTTTTCCAACATTGAACAATAACATCACCCCGGAATATTCCAGCTTGTTCAGCAGGGGATCCTTTTATAACCTAGTTAATAGTTTTGAAAGTTAGGTAGTGCAGTAAGAACTATTTAAGAAAATATCAATTAACAAGTACATTAGATGCATGGATACATCCATCCATGCAGCAAACTAGACACACTCTACAATTTATATTATAAATACTCCCTCAGTCTCAAATTGCTGGTCCTCCATTCCATTTCTGGATGTTCCAAAATGCATGTCTCTTTTGAAAAGCCAAAGAATAATATGTCTGTGCTATTTTAAAACAATTCCAAATAAAAAACTTTTACTACAATATTTCGAAGTGAGAAAAAGGAACGGAGGCAGTACTATGCAACCAAGAGAGTACTGATTTAGACAGTTATCATAGCTGTCAATCAAACACTTCAAAACCACAAAGGAAGTAAAAAATCAGTCTAACACAAAGGCAACAAAGCAAGCAATTAGCATGGAAGTACAAGGGGAAATATCACATTACACTGATGAACAATTGCTACTTTTTATTTCGTGCTTGGCATTCTACAAGAGAAGTACATCGTGTTGAACAATATATTAAAAGTTGATATGGCCCAAAATAATAGCTTCTGGAGCAACTCTGACACCAATAACCTCAACATTCCGTTTCAAAAAAATAACCTCAATATTCTATATGTGCAGTGAAATTTATATTTTTCTTAATGCCATTGAACATCCAAAACTTAGAATTTGTTCCCAAGAATCAGCATCCATCTAAAACAAGGTGTCGCAGAGAACATACCTCTTCAACAAGTACACCTTTTGTTGGGATTTATCCCACATTGGTTAACTATCTCCTCCAAAACTAGTATATGAGTCTGGGCACCTTTTCTGCAATTTTTGGATTCGTCTTCTCTTGTTTGCTTCCGGATCTTTTGTTTACCTCTCCACGTGCAAGTCAGGGGTCGCATGGGCGGGGGAGTGTTGGGATTTATCCCACATTGGTTAATTATCTCCCTCAAAACTAGTATATGAGTCTGGGCAGCCTCTCCACTCTTTGCCAATTGGTTTGGAGTTGGATGTTTTAACACCTTTGGAGATATTGAACCTAGAGATAACTTTTTCCAACTTGCCTATGCGTGCCACATAAAGATTAGTCAATTCCATGCCAGACCAAGGTCGAAGGGATTGCCTGTGCCATGATACAAAACATTGGACACTCAAAGACATCTTCATAAAAGTTTCAATAAATCATTTATTAGGCAGCTCATTCAAAGGAGATCCTCCTACGGTACAATTTCTCCTTTTAAGTTTTAAGGAGAGTACAAGGGAGGGAGAGGAAAAAAATTTGAGGACATCTACCAACATATAATAAGGTACAGATGTGCCAGTAAAGTTGATTTGTTTGATATAAAACATACCAATTTTCTTGAAATCACTTCAAGCATTTGGAAACTATGTTGATCGGCATAAAAGGGGTACAGTCATCATCATAAAAATTGACTCCAATGACTTCTCCATGACGATTGATAAGGGGTCCTCCAATACCACTCTAGCAAAAAATAATCGTTAGTTGAAATTTTGCCATAAATACATACTTCGCCCCATATGAAAAGCCAAAGCAAAAAATTTTGCCATAAATACATGCTTCCATACTCTCACTCCAGGATGACCCCAAATATGTCAATTATGGGAAGTCAAAGCAAAAAATTCTAATTTTTTCCCCAACTTGACCATTTATTAATGGTAATGCACATATTTCAAAGTGGGAAAAATAGGAGTAATATTGAGAATTAGTGCTTTGAATTTGAATTTGGGTGCATTAATTGCATGTTCCCCCGTAAATTTGGATTCCCATAAGGGACCAGCAATATGAGACGGATGGAGATATACTCTAAGTCAAATAAACCAACCTCACATGGACGGATTGCACCTCAACATGCATGATCTACATTCTATCATATAACTCTTGCCTAAATGTAGACTACGAAATTATACAAGTCATAGGAGTTGGGGCATGTGTTGAAGGTAAACACCAACTCCAGCCCGAATACTAATGGGGCTAGAATGTCCCAAACCCTATTGAACTATTACCAACTCCATTCCAACAGGAGCAAGGAGTGGGGCAGGTTTCCCTCTACTCCCTGTCTACCCCTAAATGCAGGAAAATTTAAAAGACAGAAAGGCATATCATCATTTACCACAAACCAAACTTGAACACCAATATAGATATGAGAGAGAGGGAAATGAGAGTGTAAAATTTGTACTTCTAAAATACGGCAGTTCGCCCTGAAAAGCTCTCTACAATCAAACCTGCAACAATCAATACTACAACAAGAAAAGAAAGCAAGTGTAAGAAAGAGGGAAATGAGAGTGTAAAACTTTTAAGTTTTAAAATACGGCAATTTCTCTACGATCAAACCTGCAACAATCAATACTACAGCGAGAGAGCAAGTGAAGTAATCATCAAGGCACTACAGGCACCATGATCAACAGAAAATAATGCAATATAGGGGTAATGGACACGGTATTGAATTTCTGCAAGGTTAAGAACTTTTTACAACTCTATATTCTGATTTTGGCAAACTGAACATGCACTAAGATATGTCTTACATTCATTAAGTTGAGAAAGAAAAATGTAACATATAAAGCAAGTCTACATTCTGTACCTGAATTATCCAATAGCAACCCATAGTTCATGGGTTTCACCAAGGTAGCGGCCAAGGGCTACAACCATGTCTCCAGGACAAATTTTAAACGAATCTGAATGACGATGAAGTTGAAACGATCGGGAAGCCACCTCATTTTCTCTAGTACAAAGGATCTCACTGGGATCTATGGAAATAGAATCATCCAAAGGTCTAAGACGTGCAGTAGGCAATGCTACATCAGATGTGATAGAGATAGTAGCAATGTTGAAATGAAAATCATGAGTGGATAGACGACCCTTAAATGATTTACCATCCGCTAGATAAACATTAACCTACAATAATAGAGAGACCAGGCAATATTTTTAGCTCGTTGAAAAACATTAAGCAATATCGTATGGTATCCAATACTTCTATAACAAGAATAACAACCTCAATGTCATCATGTATAGCATTTGATTCAGTAGATAACCTAAGGATAGTAGCAGACGTTAAAATTGTATTGGTGTACGTCCCATTAACATCCTCACATCCTATAATAGTCCCAGAACCCATGAACATCATCTCCCCACCTGGACTTCGATGAGGACATATATATAAGTATTGTGTGTGTAAAAGATCACATGAGAGCACGTGTATGAAAACTGGTACTGCACTATTATCGATTAGTAGAGTTCACAAAGTAAGCAAAGTCCGAACGACATATCACATCAGTACATCAGCATAGGAGAAGGACAACATATAGAACAATCAAGCAAATCATAATTCTAATGTGGTATATTGATATACACCTACCTGCATGATATGGTCTAAGGCTGACAATGGCAGCAGACGCTTCCACAATAGCTCCTTTGAATTCAATAAGTAAGGCTGTTTTTTGTGCCAAACCCACCAAAGAACGGTTTATAAGTGAAGGAGGTTCTAAACCGGGTTAATTACAATTTTTTTTTTACATTGGGGTTAATTACATTTGACCACCCTAAACTACTACTCCTACTAACACCTGGAGAGCTGCCTTGATTTCCACCATTGTTGCTGAAATTGCACCCGGCCCTAAGCTAAAGCTTGTGTTGCAACCGTTTTAGGCCTCCAAAAAAATTTGAATTTCAGGGGGCCCTCCTACTTTTAACCCCTTATAGTAATCTAACAAAAGGTCCTCATCTTTTTGTTTTTGACGCCCATCACCTCCACTTGCTGCATAGAAACTTGATCTGCACTGCTCTTCAAGGCCCAGGCCGCCGCAACACAGCTTGTCAGGCCGCAAGAAGGTTTGCCTGTGACACGCTAAACACTTCTTTGACATACTGGAAGCAGTAATTCTCCAACTGCTTGAATCAATCTGACTATCCACACTCCTCCCATGTATTTTGCTGCAGGTACTTTTGAGTTCCGCAAAACAAGCTAAGGCATTAAGAATATTAAACAATGCATCATTTCTAGTACACCATCTATAGGTCCACAAGACAAAAATGGAATCCCAAATTACATCCTCGTTTAGCGCCTTCTTCAGCCAGCCATTCTTTGAAAGGAACTGGAGTCCCTGTCTCAAAATCAAATCCCATATATGATGCACGCCAAAGCCTTCTAGAGAAAAAGCATTGGAAAAACATTTGCTCAATAGTTTCTGGCTCTTCTCCACACATTGGACATTGCGGAGGAACTTCAATCTTCCTTCTCAAAAGAGCATTCCTTAGTTGCCAAGATAAGGTGATCGAACTACCTTCCACACAAACAAAATTAATTTAGTTGGAAGTCCCAGACCCCAAATCTTTCCCCCACAAGTCATACCTCAGCTTCTCTGCCTTCATAACTTGTTCATGCTTCACAGAAAAGCCAAGCAAATAAGCCAACTTAACTGAGTTAAAGTCCATCCTTAGTACAGTCCCATATCTGCTCGTCCTCAATCTCCTGTATTGGAATATGAAGGGTCAAAATCCTCTGGGTCACTTCTGGTGGGAAAAGAACTGACACAAAAGGAAGCCTCCACTGCTTCAACTGATGATCAATTATATCCGTCACGTTGAAGTCATTGAAACTACGCTCCAGATTTCTTCCCCCATAAGGATTAGAGACATTAGGAATCCACTCATCTTTGAATACACTGATATGTGCTCCATTCCCTAACCTCCACTTCAAGCCCTTCTTAAGCAACACTTTCCCCCACAATATACTCCTCCATCCCCAGGAAGAGTTAGAACCTGCCGTGAAGCCCAAAAACTGAGAGCGACTACAATACTTTCCCATAAGCACTTGGGACAGCAGAGAAGTTGGATTTTAAAAATCCTCCATGCAACTTTAGCAAGGAGAGCCTGATTGAGACAAAGCCAAATCCCTTAATCCCAAACCCCCTTTATGCTTAGGTAAACAACAACAACCCTTAAAAATACACCTAGTACTTTAGTTTTAGATAACCAAAACACTCTTGTCCCCAAGCTTCAATGATAACCAAAACTCTCTCTCTCTCTCTCTCTCTCTCTCTCTCTCTCTCTCTCTCTCTCTCTCAAGTGCAAATGTGCAATCATTAGACATGAAGCAAAAACAGCCTCATTATTTTTACAAGTTGTTATCTTCTTCTAGTATTTTCGGAATGTATATTGAAGGTCCTCATCGAAAGTTTGTCTTAGGCTCCTAAAATTTCAGGGCCGGTCCTGCAAATAGCAACCCTTTGCACTATTCATTTGACATGGTTAAGAAAAATGGGACGAAAATGTTGTAACTTCATTTTTGTTCTTGTGCATCACATGTCAATCCCTTCTATTTTTTGTTCTCTTTGTACGTAGCATATTCTCAATAAAGTTTTGTTTTTTTAAATTCCACAAACTTCTTTATCTCACATAAAAAAGGCAAAATGAAAAAAAGAAACAAAATAGAAAAGTAATAAATAGTAACATATACGCACCAATTTAGGTAGATTTAATTAATTTACAAGAGGATATGCTCACAGTAATATTATTCTGTTTTTTTTATCACCCTCAGTAATATTATTCGGAGTCCAAATCTATGCCATAGGGCTAGAAATAAAATCTCCCTAAATTCAACCAATGTAAATTGTAATGTACCCAATATTCCGTAAATTAAGGTTGGACGCGCGGCTAACACTATACCCTACTAGGCTACTACCCAAGGTTCTGACTATAGTACCAACTTTGAATATCGGGTACCATTTTGGATTTATCACTATTAGTATTATTTTTCCGCATAAAAAAATTAATAGTATACTATAAACATTTATTAAAAATAAAAATAAAAGTTTGGCATTTGTCCGATACCGACAGGTATTGTCCGATACTTAAAAGGAAAAAATAAATTTAAAAATAGTATGGTACAGTTCGGTATTGACCGCTACTGACCGGTATCTTCGGTACCGATCGGTATTTGAGCCAGAACGAAATTAGGTACCGGATTTGGACAATACCGAAACGTAATGACCGGTACAGTACATGATTCATGACCTTGCTACTACCTCATTGTCTTCCCTATGTACATTAATTCTAGGGTTTAGATGAATAGATGTGGGCCATGTGGCGATTGGTGAATAGTTGCAAATTAATGTAGCAAGTGTTGAACATTGGTGAACAGTCAAAAAAATCTATACCCACATAAAGCTAAGAGGTTCACCCATATAGAAGAGCCCTAAGAAACTATCCATTGTTCCTTACCAACATGGGGTTGGTTGTTTCATTCTTTCTTTTCAGACCAAAGGATGTTAAGGATTAATTATTAGTGGTTACAATGGGAGTCGAGTCTTTCATGAGGACTTGAACTCAATACCTCTCACTTAGGAGGGAGAGTAAGGAACAACCACACTAGGTGGTGTTCCTTATGGGGTTGGTTCAAGTGGTAGAAAAATTGACTTGGTTGGACAAAACCACAGTTCAAGTTCCCATAGCCTCATGTTGGGGCTAAACTTACTCCTAGCGCCACTTGTGTGCACTGAAACTAAGCTTCGACCCCAACATAGGTAAAGAGAGATCCCCTACAGATGCAAGTGTGGTGTGACGGGGCAATGCTCCCAGACCGAAGTGATGGATATCATATGTGCTCCTCCATTTTACGTACAACAACAAAATCCATTGTTTCTTCTTGAGAATTTATTCCCCCTGCATCTGTTCTATTGTTGGAAGACTTTAAAATTTCAAAGGTATATATTCAGGTCTGATTTTGTTTAGGCAAACGCAATTAGCCAGCAGTCTTAACAATTGGGCTTCATTGTATCTTGAAGACCATATCGTTGACACACACTACATCACCCTTTGTACCCAGACCACCATGAAAATTAATTTTCTGCAAAACCGCCCTCAAATAACCCCAATCAACCCTATCGTATGCCTTTCACCATATCAGTTTAAAAGCATCCGTGCCAACCTTCCCTTACCACTTCTTTCACCATATCTAGTTTGGGGGGAGAGCTTCGACCTATGAGAGGGCTTGTACAGTTCTGGTTGAGATTGGAAGGTTGGTCGAGGAATGTGGATCCAGAGCCCAAGTAAGAGGCTCTTCTCCCATCCTCCACAGAAGTCACCAACCTTTTTTTTGATCAGCACATAAGTTTCTTTGCTGATTAAAAAAAAATCTTTGAGATAGTCTGCGACAAAGAAACCAATCTTTCCACGGTTGGTCACAGTCAATCAGCTACCCCACCCACACCCACCAAGAGCATCCCATCAACTGGGTCGCCATCTCGCACGATTAATTGTTTGCAGATGGTCGCAACGTTGCATCCATTAGTTGTTTGTCCATCTTTACAAACATTGGCAACTTGTGAACATTCCAGAATAATGGAAGAGATTCAATCCATGAGCTAGTGATAACTAAAATGCAGAAAGCATCACCAAAACCATTAGAGAGAGAGAGAGAGAGAGAGAGAGAGAGAGAGAAGCACATAACCAAAAATATCAAGTAAGAAATAGGCAAAGAGAACTCACTCTCATGAGCAGGTGTGCCAAACAGAGATGGCGCTTTATATCCCCAAAGATTGCAGATCAGATTATGTTCATCAATGCCTCTAGTTTCCTGTCACTTGTACAGTTTGTACTGCCTAATCAGCTCCCTCAGATTCTCAGGGAGCAAACTATGCGCCATCCACTGTTCTGCATCTCGACTTTTGACTATCACCTCCTTCAATCTTATTGTCGTGGACTGCAGAAAATGAACTAATTGGATTCAATCCTGAATACACCAACCATAGTAGCATTTAGGCCGTGAAACTATGCCTGCAACGGCTTTTTTAACTAGCACTCACTTGATCCCAAATGTACATCAATTCCCCTGCGGACAGTTACATGATTGCTGTTTTTTGGTCTACGAAAAGATGAGATGGCTCCATGGATATAACAAAGAACAGAATCAGACAGGGAGTAGTATTCAGTTCTGTTGATACTGTAAACAAAATGCACCTAATCTACCTAGCCATTGCCTTCTAGGCAGCATTCTGATACAGTATGGTGGATAGAATATTATTTGTTTGTGACCAGGACAATGTTGAGGAGCCAATCTAATAATCAATTGGCTTTGATAAATGATGCCAAAACAAAAGCACCTCTTCAGCATTAGAAGAATAGGTGATTGGGTGTTCAGGGAATCATAGTGACACAAACTTATGGGTCTCCATTGTGGGTCCCACGACCACAAGGTTGCAATGTTAACCAGGTTTGTGCTGTTAACTTGATGCACTTTTCCAAAAAAAAAAAGTGGGATGCCAGAGAATCTCGTGTTCACATCATCACATGCAACAACATGTGCGTGCTCAAAACCAACCTGCTTATTTCCCAAGAGAAACAAAAATAACACCACGCTGGAGATGGAAATGAAAACTGCAAAGCAAATTTCCCATACAAAGGTACTTGTTCCGAGGTTCTGACCAAGAGAGCTGCAAAAATGAACAAGTAAAAATTGGACCACGAACTAATCTGTCTAGAAATAGCAACCAATATAATTCAAATATCCAATGTAGCAAATTGAAAATTATGCTCTTATCAACTTAAATATAAGACATCTTGTCAAACAGGGTAATACCAAGGAGCATAAAATTGGTGCTCGATGACAAGAAAAGCAGAATCACGCCGATCCAAAAAAAGAAGCAGAATCACAGGCCCAAACTAACAAGGCAGCAACTTAAAGCAATAACCAGATGTATACGTAAATCCAGAACGCATATACACGTGAATGCAGAAATATAGCAACACTCGTATATGTCAAAATATGGTAACTGCTCTGAGAAGCCGACAAGAAGATCAAAACCCCAGAAGACATGGACAAACCAGGAAAGCAAGATTCTCAATTTACCCAAAATAGTTTGAGCATCACTTTGTTGCCGACAATCTTGAGGGATCGGAAAGGTGAGAGGGTTGGGGTTTCAGTCTTGACAGACAACCTCCTACTACATGTGACGTAACTACCATAATTTTCAAATTGTCTCTTTTGCTATTGATCAAACCATCTAAAACAGTGCAATCAAGCCAGTGGTACCACTGCAGGCATAACCAAAAACAGTAAAAGAATTTCTGTTGAAAATCTGTTGATTCAACAATGCCAGACTGAAGTGCGTATATGAAATTTCCAAAAGCAAAAAGTTTAGCATTTTGTGTTTGTATGGGGCAGGATTCATTCAGACAACTTCCAATTCCTTCCCCTTTTTAGGATAAGACAAATAATCGACACTTTCATTTTCATTTCCACATGCCTTTCTCCAACAAGCAGTTTGTCTTTCAACAGAAAACATGTACCAAAAGGCTCCAAGTACCTAAAAGGCATCAAATCACTATTATGATCACAGAGAGACTGGAAAGAAGAGAGAGAATAAAAGTAAATAACGTAGTAGACAAAATTAATTTTTTAATTGCTAATGTCTACGTGAAAGACAGTAGTAAAACTTAGGATGTGCTGGATATATGCAGACAAAAGTCAATTATACAAATAATTTCTTTCAGAACCTAGGTAACACTAAACAAAATAAAATGGCTATATGTTTCAGTTGTCATTTTAACCCCAAAAAAATGGTAAAAAAAGCTTCAGACTGAACTTACGTAACTAGCAAGCATGTAAAGAAAGAGATTAAATGCAGCTCCAGATCAAGCAGTTTCAGTAAGTATGCCAGAGGTTCTTCTGACTTCCTTGTACTGTGGATAAACCCGAAGAACCCTTGGTACATATTAGAAGAGAACAACAAACTTCAACAAGTTCTTTGTATTCAAGGAGCTTGACCCTCCCATTTCTGGAATAATAACTAAAATAAACACCTGGGAAACATTGGATATACATAAATATCAAGTAATGTAAATTAAGTTTTTTACATTACGCTTCCAACTTGAAATGTTGGAAAGAACATAATTTCTCAGATTAGTAAAATCAATATTCCCCTAAAACTCAAATAGGAAATCATACACATGCAATAGGGTGTTACCACTTCCCCAAACTGAACACTCCAATCTCCAGTGATAATAAAGCAAAAGGCCTATCATAATTGATGTAGGACAGCTTAGAGACAATAAGAGTTTCTACTTTGGAATCATGGGGGTATTGGAGTGACTATGTGCGCAAAGAAGAAGAAAGGAAAGAAAGATGAGGAGAGAGAGATGGGTGCATCACCCTCGCAAGGGTTAGGCGATTTTCAGCAAGGACTGCAGCCCCAAACACAAGAGACCTCAGCCTTCTTAATTCAATTTCTTTCAACTCTACTTTGAAAAGAAAGATTACATCCATATTTATAGGCTAAGCAAATGGCCTTTCCAACTACCTAATTAAATGCATGAGAATGAACCTAGATGAATGCATATTTTGAATAATGTGGTCAGAGAGCATAATATATATTAAATGTATACTCTAGAAGACTTATTTGACTCTCTAGTGAATTCTATAACTACCATGGACACTTATACATTGACCAAAAAGGTTTCTTGTTGTTCGTGCGACTCATTGCCTTTGTTTTAGGCTTTCAAAGCCTATCAAACTTGTTCAACCATTCAAATAACTGCTGCATCAATAATACGGTACTGTTCTTTGCCTGGCTCTATTGGTAAAGAAATTTGGCCAGGTCCAGAGCAGGTACAAACTGTTAATACATCAAGTAGTGGCAAGTTGCTCCGAACCCAACCACAACTAACATCACGTAGTGCAATTGACCTTTGTAGAGCAATATAAAGTTATAAACACAATTTGGCTGCAGGAAAACCTGTGGCAGTGGAAGAACTGCAAGAATGTCAATTAAGAAGTAGGATCTCTTTGCTCTTGCCCAAGCATCTTCAACCAAATCACCCCTTCCAAATACTAGAGAAGAGGGAGACATAAATCCAGTTTGGAATAGAAAGATAATATGAATAGATATCATAATGCAGCGCACAATGATAGACGTGACCTCCAACTTTTTGTCCAGAGAATATCAGATCCAGAGAAAGAGCAAGCACATGTGACAGATCTAAAGCATAGTGGACGTCCAGAAACAAATTGGATGTTTGGAGGCCAAACGGACGTCCCGGGCTCCCAGCCCGAGAGCCGGACTGATAGAATTAAGACCTATAATCATTAATAAGTTTAATAAAACATTTGAATCTCTAAACCAACCTTGCAAGCAAATGCATTGAAGCTTTGAGAAGGGATACAGAATTATCTCTAACATGATAGCGACACTAACAACTAAGTGTTTGTTTAGATTCACTTAGTTGTTAGATGACTTCGTTGGGTTTTGAATTAGACCACCTCAAATTCAATTAGACTAAGTTTGTTTTCAGTCCATTTGGAAAGCAAATGACCAACACGCGCACATAAACTGATGCAAATAAATTACTTCTCGCCACAATGTTGAGTTTATAGTTTATACAAATAGCACTATAGGAGGCTTTTACATATATAAAAAGAAACCATTATGTGGATCTCCTCACCAGGGTTGTAAACAAGCCAAACTGAGTTGGTGGGTTGTTCAAGCTCGTCTCGAAAAATTAGCTTGACCAGATAAATGTGTTAGATCTTTGTATGATTACAATTTCAATTGATTCCGAATGAGCTTTAATCAAGTTAACCATGAAGTGAAAAGCTCGAGTAGCTTGATTGCTTATACAATCATAAAGTGCATATCAGGTTACAAATTCGAGTTTGAACTGAGCTAAGATAGCTAGCGTAAAAAAACATTTTCAAGCCTGGTTTGTTCATGAAAAGGGACTCAAAAATAAGTTTTGGATTATATACTAGTATTCAGATAAGGCCAGTTTCATTGATGTCTGATGATACGGCATGTCTTATCACTTCTACAAGCTAGACAATAGACATGAAGCCTATATTTGCATGCTCTTTGCAATTTGTACGAGAAGTTAATTTTACAACACTGCAATACAAAACTCCAAACCAATGTCACATTAACATCATTCAATAATTAGGCAACAAGAAAAAAAAAACAAGCGAAAGTGTTTACTTACACAAGGAAAAATGGACATAATATATAAGTACAGGCACACATACCGGCATGCAGCAACTAAAGAACTGCAGCCCCAATTGAGTTTACTGAATTTGCACGAGTCCAACCAAAGGCACCAATTATAGCAGCAGTTTTCAACCTGAGACCAATCCAACTTTCACCGGGTCTGAATTCACTGGCTTCTAGAATACTCTTATTAAGAGGCATCCCCTCACATCATCCCCCTGGACCCTCCACGAAAGGTCTTTATCCCTCTGAGGCTACTTCTGTTGGTTATGAGATGCATTTGCAGGCTTTTTCTTAACAGGTACATTCCAGGAACCCTGTCTCACTAGCAACATCAAATGAATTCAGATCACTGAATACACGCTCAACATCAGGTCCACTTTCATCTTCACTGTCTTGAGAGTCTTCACCATCAGATTAATCCAATTCATGCATCTCAGATGAAATACATGCAATCTCCGAGCCAGCTTCATCATTTCATGCACCAGGGGAATTTCAAAATGGTGCAGTTTCCCCTCAATGCAAAACCTTTGAGCACCAGAGCAAGAAATTGCACACCAAGATAAACCAAAAGAATCCTTAATTTTTGAGCAAGGTATGGAGTATTTATCTAATGAAACTACCCTTGCCCAAACCCAAAAGGACTCAAATACAACTCCAACAGTTTTGTCTTGATTCGGGAATCACCAAAACGGTTACAACTCCCCCTGCCCAAGACAAAACCCCAAAACTCGACAACTCCCCATTACAAGAGGATGATTACACCAAATCCCCATAATACAAGATACAATTACAGCTAGACCAAGAACCCTAAAAAATTGATGCTAGATGGCAATGCAGCTCCGAACCTTTTCAATCCTGCAAAAGGTTAATCCAACAGCATCCAAAGCATAATCCAAATTCCAACAACAGTCTGGCAATAATATCAAGATTGACATGGTACGCTCGAAACCATATGCCAACTACCAACTAATGAATCATGATATAGAAGCAACATGGTATGGTGCAAAACATAACTACTATAGATAAAACATAAGGATCCATGCAAAAGCCCCACGTCTTGCCAACAAAATATCCAACATAACACATAAACAAAGAAATTGTTCCATCCACATAAACATAAATATAAATTGTCTTTACCTACGACAAACAAAAGACACCTACTAATTACTACGCTCTCCCCTTTTTTTTTTGGTCATGGGACGCCGAAGGGGGAAAGGAGACACTAAACAACCACCAGAGAAAGAGAACCGCTACAGGCTCCATCATCATCTCCCCCTTTTTGTCACCTTCCTTTTCTTTTTAGGAGGTATTGCGTCCGAGGGGGGTAAGGTTGGGAAAACTTTTGCACGAATTTCATTTAGCTTCCGTACGTGGATACCGTAGTCGATGTCACCCAAACCAAAAGTAGACATCGCGATGACCCTTCCCTTTCCATCAAATACAGGCCCACCAGATGAGCCCGTACGAGTGTGTAAATTATTAAACTGAACCAGGGGCAACTCAGCATCGTAACTTCGAGCACTGTTAGTTTTTTTCATTTTTATGTCTCCATGGACCACACAAGGGAACGACACTTGTCCCATTAAGAAGCTAAATTCAAAACCAAGCGGGTTTGAGATGGAAAAAGCTTTCATTCCTATGGTTATGTCGTCGATGCTTCCAAACTTGCAATAATCGAATTCTCGGTCCACTTCCGTGAGTTTCAGCACGGCTACATCTGAACCTGGTTCATCATGCCCTTCTTCTACAGCTTCCATAAACACATCTGGTTCTTCCGCACGGGCAATGAATATTCTTCTTTTCTTGATACTCGCAGGACGCACATTATGAAGACAGGTCATGATATGACCGTCCTTAGTGATTATGAACCCGGAACCAATACCTGAACCTTGGAGCCTCTGAAATTTGTTACCATGCAGTTCACGATTTGCCTTACAAATATGTACCGCAACTGCAACCCTCCTCATTTTCTCGTAGAAACGTCGACTCTGTTGTTGCGCGAGGGGACTATTTTTTTCAGCCTCGAGAAATTCATCCTCGAACGTGATTTGCATTTTTTAGGTGATTCAGGGCGAGAAAAACACGTTCAGCAGCAGAAGAAATAACTCAAAACGGAGGTTGTGAATACCGTTCCGTACCGGCCGGTATATACCGGTTTGGAGAGAAAACCGTAGTCCAACTATACAATACCGTCCCGGCCCCAATACCGGTCGGTATCGGCGATTCCGGACAATACCGGGCAAGATGGTGGTACCGGAAATTTCAGGCGGTATTTTGCTAAAATGGTCCAGATGACAACCAGGGAGAGCGCCTTCTCCTAAGTCCTACCTGTTTGCCATGACTGTGAGAGCGGGAGAAACTTACTTATTGGAAGGAGGAGGAAGGCTTATAAAGAAGTGAAGCCCTAAAACGAAAAGTACTTAATTACCCCTTACTAACTTTCGAAATGGTTGACCGCGGCGGGCCTTCTTCAAAAAAGGCAAAAGTGGTTAATTGAGAAAGGTTTTTTCTTCTTTTCTTTTTCTTTTTTTCTATTTTTGTGTGCCACTGTGCCCAAAATTGTTTACGGGAATAAAATTTTAACTCTCAAGTTTTGATAGTTATGGGAGTGTTCATCCTCTCTTTTTTTTTTGAATTTACTAGATGAGAGTTATATAATGACAGTTCTAAGAAAATTTTATTTTACGATAAATTGAATATCATGAGAAAAATAATGAATTTATAACTATATATTGGTAATTGTGCTAAATCCGAAACGATACTGGTGTCATATCGTACCAGTAAGAAAATCGTTACTCTTACCAGTACGGTATTCAGAACTTTGCTCAAAACTGTAAAATAACTCATCACGCAACGCTACCTTGTGAGGAAAGAAAGAAGTGCGACCAGGGGAGATGACACCATGGGTGCATACTCGAAAAATATACTAAAATTTGGTATTTTTTTTACACACAATTTGACTTTTTTTTCATATTTTTTTTGTATTGGTGGAATTGAATTGTTCATGAATAGTCAAAGTCCTTTAAAAAATTGAATCGTTAAAGTTAAAAAATAATATCACTTAAATTTGTGAATATACAGATAATAAAACTCAACAAAATAAAATAATTAAGCATAACACATTTTTGGTCATAAAAAAATATTCATTTAATATAAAGCTTTGTATAAATGTGTGTGTATATATATATATATAATTTAGTCAATGCTAAACTTAAATTTTTGGAGCCGCCCTTGCAAATTAGACATTCGATCCGTCTCGGAACGGATTAATTGGAAGAAAAAAAATCACCAGAATCCAGTTTTCGATTGCCAAGCTTGAACTTCCTCCCATTTAAAATTTCAAACCCAAAAACAACCTAAATTGATTCTGCTATGTTTGGTTTGTTATTTGAAAAGTTTTTTGAAAAATAGTAGAGGTAATAAGTTGAGAGAGATAGAAAAAAAAAATGTTAGAAGTATGGGAAATTTAGGAGGAATTTTTTGAAAAATACTTTTTGAAAAGGAAAGAGAACAAAGCAGAACATGAATTCAATTCAGCCAGCCAAATTTGAGAAAGAGGATTGAAATTAGAATAGACGCGCAAGGGCTTCGTGTTATTCAGGGAAAATAGAAATGGTCGGATGGGGTTGGATATATGCGGACCCGGCCCATTAACTCATCAGATCATCCGGATTTTCAAATCGGATTTGATTTGGTTCGGATCATTTAGATTTTCTTTTCTTTTTTTTTGTTAGGTTCCGTTTGAATAGAGTGAATGTGATACAAAATGCAATAAAGAGAAAATAAGGTGTTTGATTAGCATGAAAATACAAGAAAATGGAAGAAAATGAATTTTATTGTACAACTTATTAAAGCATGGGTACATAGCTTCTACTTTCTTGCTGAAAATACGAAAAAATATATATTTTCTTGTGAAAGTTGTCACACTTTATGAAACTTCTCATTACGTCCATAATTTTTCCTTTTCTGTAATGATTCATAATGTATGTTAAGGGTAAGTAAGTAAATACATTTTTTTCTTGCAAGCTTCTTACAAATCTTTTCATTTTAGCCAAACACATGTAAGAAATTAAAATTTCTCTTCACTTTCTTTTACTTTACTTTCTCTCATTTTTATTTTCCAACACAATTTTCTTTCTAATCAAACGAACCCTTAAAGAAACCAAAATAGCGTTGCATTAAAAAAACTAGGTAACAGATTAAAAGTCAGTGGGATTGTAGTCTCTCTTTTTCTTTTTGGACAAAATTGAGGAAATTATATTAATAATTGTCCAACGGTACTTATATAACGAAGTTCATTAAAAAAAAATTGGATAAAGCCAAACTAATCATCTAACTATTGTAAAAGAGAAAACACAAGACAGTCGATGTCTTTCACCCCGACCCAGACATAGCTTGATGCAAACAACAGCACTCACAATCTACTGTATATTCATACCTATAAGGCTAGAATCAGCAATCTCAAAAGAGATAAAGTGCTAGCCAAAGATAAAAGACAATAAATACTCAGACAATTAGATGGACTCTAGCCAAGTATGAACATATTAATGAACTTTCAAAACTACATATCTAACAAGCCATACGAGTTGTCCTGAGGAAGAAGGTGGGTTAGGTTTCAGGAGGATCAAATATTGGTATAGGGCTGCCATGCTTAAACATCTTTGGGCTCTTTATATGATGGCAGACACTTTATGGATCATATAGGTACACACATACATCATTAAAGATCAGAGTCTTTGGCCTATGAAGGTTTCTTGTGATGCCTCTTAGACTATGAGAAAACTGTTTGGTCTTAGAAAGCTGGGTCAATCCCTCATTCTGCCCCGTTTGTTAACCCTCTTAGCACTTGGGATTGGACTATCAATCCCAATGGACTATCAATACTTTGTTTGGTAACCCAAAATGAGTTCGGACTACGAATCCAATGAACTAGCAATCCGGGGATTAGGGGGTATTAGTAATACCCTGGGGGAGATGGTATTAACAGTCCAATCCCAACCCATTCACATTACCAATCCTTTCTCATTATCAATTCCTTCTATCAATCCAATCCCGTCATCTAATCCCATCTCAAACAAACATAATATTAATAATCTCATCATCTAATCCTATCTCAAACAAACAAACTCATTACTAATCCCTTCTCATTATCAATCCCAATCCTAATCCCATCTCCTTACGAATCCCACCCATCTATCACTTTTATCAAACGGGGCCAAATTGGTAATGGAGAGAGAACCTTCTTGTGTGGGATAATTGGCACCCTCTTGGCTCCTTGTATGCCAGATTTAGGGATAGAGTGTTGCATAATGTGGGCAGATCTTTAAAAGCTAAGGTGGCTTCAATAGTTGACAATGGAGCTTGGAAATGACCGAGATTGAGAAACCCCTTTATTTAAAACATTTTCTCTCAAACTCCTCAGAGTTTGGTTCCATAGCATGAGGTGGAAAATTCAATACATTGGTTGCCTCACCGTGGTGATTTTTTCACTACTAAATTTGCTTGGGAAGCTATTCGGGAGAAATATCCTATTTAGCCTAAATTCAAGGTTATATGGGATAGTCATAATGTCTCTGAATGGTTTTTTATTTTATGGTTGGTAACTTTTCACAGACTAAGTACTAAGGACAGATTGGGAAATTGAAGTACATCTGTGGATGAACTTTGTTGCCCCTGCCAGGAAGTGGAGGAATCACACATCACTTGTTCTTTAATTGTTCATACTCTACCAGTATTTGGCAACATGGAGGAATCACACATCACTTGTTCTTTAATTGTTCATACTCTACAAGTGTTTGGCAACATTTGGTTTCAAAAAACAGAGTGGATGACATTCCTAATAAGTTGGGAGATGTTCTTGAATGGTTCCAGGACAATGTATCTGGGGATAGTTTTAGATATTATTAGTTTGAAGTGTACATTGGTAGCTACAGTTCATGGTATTTAGCAGGAAGGAAGCTCTTGATTTTTTTGTGCAAAGATGAAAGAACATACACAGGTGGCAACAAATATTGTCAATGAAATTCGTGCTTTCCTTAGCTCTAGAAGGAATGTAAAACAATCATCTCAAAATATGAATATTTGTGAGATATGAAGACTTGTCCCATAGCATTATGCAATCTGTATAGGTTTACAATGTGTTCTTTTGTTTAGAGCTGTCATGTTTGGCTGATTATATAGTTGTTCCTGTAAGTAATTTGATTCTTGGTTCGAGAGTAATAAAGTTTTGTGCATTTATATATAAATAATTTAAAAAAACACTGAAGGGTGGGTTTGGCCAAAAAAAATAGCTTGACTTTATTTTAGGAGAGATTAAATAGGCATCCTAGATAGTAAATTTATTTAGGTGTACGTCTATGTGAATTTAAATATTTATGTTTCCATCCTAATTTTGCATTATTATCCATTATACCCCTAATAACGTATTTATACATATAGATAAAATCTAAACTGGGAATTCATTCCCAAAATTTCGGGATCAACAGATATAGGAAACAAATCCCCCACAATACAGACTTTCCATAACTTTCTGTCGCCGACCCACCAACAAAACCTTTTTTCTCATTCTTGCATTTAACCCACCCTCTTTTTCTCCTCTCGGAATAAGCGATCCGGAACACTCTCTCTGGCGCCAATGGAAGCCTCACCGTCCTTGAGCTTGGCGTGCTCCTATGCTCCGTTGGAGTAAAACCCTCTGGCAACCAGATCCACCATCTACCCGCCTCTCTATGGACGCCGACGCTTAGGTATCAGATTTTGAGGGTTTAGATTTTTCTTTATTCTTTTTTTTCCTGGGGTTCATGTGTATTTTTTCTAGCTGTCGTGTTCGGTTTTTGATCAAGTCTCAGCCACAAAAAGGCTTGTTTCAGTTGGTATCGTGTTGTTCGGCCTCGTGTGGCTTCAAAATGCGTCGTGTTGCACTTGCTCTGGTTGTCATATGTTTTCTGTTTCTAGAGATCAGTATGGCTTTTTAGCTTGCTCGACGATTTGGAAGATGAATTTTTATTTATTTACATGTTTATTTTTAGTTTAGCTGCTGAATAGCTCCTTTCTTTTGCTGTTAAAGTCAGTTTGCTTTCTTTCTTTGATTGTTCTGTAGATTTCAGATTGTTTTCATTGAAGAAGGGTTGGCGGGGGAATCAATTTGTTATTTATTTGTGGGTTCACTGAGAATCAATTCCTAAAGCTTCACTACAATATGGCATCCAAAAAGATGACGCTTGCTGCTTGTCAGAGGCTTGCTGGTCGTCAATGGATACAAAAGGAGGAGGAAGTCCATATGGGCCCAGTGAAAGCGAGGCGCCCTGAATCTAAGGGTAGGTAAAAAAAAAAAAAAAACTTTTAAAGTTTTGTGATTTCTGAATACACAACTACGTGGCAGAAGTGTGACCCATATGTATATGCTAAACATGGTCTTAGATATTCCTACTGAATTCAAAGGAGCTATTGTGGAAGCGGCTGCTGCTGTTGTCAGCCTAGAATCATATCATGCAGGTAGGTATATCAATATACCACATTAGTATTATGATTTGCTTGATTGTTCTATATGTTGTCCTTCTTGTATTTAGATGTACTGATATGATTTGTCATCCGGACTTTGCTTATTTTGTGAACTCTACTAATCGATAATATGGCAACACCAATTTTATAGGCATTCTCGCATGTGAACATACACACACAATACTTATATATATGTCACCATCCAGGTCCAGGTGGGGAGACGTTGTTCGTGGGTTCTGGGACCATTATAGGATGTGAGGATGTAAATGGGACGTACACCAGTACGGTTTTAACTTCTGCTACTCTCCTTAGGTCATCTACTGAATCAAATGCTATACAAGATGACATTGAGGTTGTTATTTTTGTTATAGAAGTACTGGATACCATACAATATTGGTTAATATTTTTCAATGAGCTAAAATATTGCCTCTCTATTATTGTAGGTTAATGTGTATCTAGCGGATGGTAAATCATTTAAGGGTCACCTATCCGCTCATGATTTACATTTCAACATTGCTGCTCTCTCTATCACATCTGATGTAGCATTGCCTACCGCCCGTCTTAGACCTTTGGATGATTCTATTTCCATTGATCCCAGTGAGATCCTTTGTCCTGGAGAAAATGAGGCTTCCCGATCGTTTCAGCTTCATCGTCATTCGGATTCATTTAAAATTTGTCCTGGAGACATGGTTGTAGCCCTTGGCCGCCATTGTGGTGTAACCCATGAACTATGGGCTGCTCTTGGCAAATTGAGGTACAGAATGTAGACTTCCGTTATATGTTACAATTTTCTTACTCAACTTAATGCGTGGTGAAACCCATGAACCATGGGCTGGTCTTGGCAAATTCAGGTACAGAATGTAGACTTGCGGTATATGTTACAGTTTTCTTACTCAACGAATGTTAAGACATATCTTAGTGCATCTACAATTTGCCAAAATCAGAACATAGAGTTGTAAAAGTTCTTAACTTTGCAAAAATTGTATACCGTGTCCATTAACTCTATATTGCATTATTTTCTGTTGATCACGGTGCCTGTAGTGCCTTGATGATTACTTACACTTGCTCTCTTTTCTTGCTTTAGTGTTGATTGTTGCAGGTTTGATTGTAGAGAGCTTTTTAGGGCGACCTGCCGTATTTTAGAAGTAAAAATTTTACACTCTCATTTCCCTCTCTCTCATATCTATATTGGAGTTCAAGTTTGGTTTTTGTCAAATGATGATATGCCTTTTTGTCTTTTAAATTTTCTTGGCGTGCTCTGCATTTAGGAGTAGATGGAAACCTGCCCCACTCCTTGCTCCTGTTGGAATGGAGTGTTCAATAAGGTTTGGGACGGTTTTAGTATTTCATTCTTGCCTAGTTATTATTCGGGCTGGAGTTGGTATTTACCTTCAAAACCCGCCCCAAGTCCTATGATAGTAGATCATGCATGGTGAGGTACAATCTGTCCATGTGATGTTGGTTTATTTGAGTTAGATTATATCTCCATCCGTCTCATATTGTTGGTCCTTTATGGGAATCCAAATTTACGAGTGGACATGCAGACATTCAATTAATGCACCCAAATTCAAATTCAAAGCATTGATTCTCAATAGTACTCCTATTTTTCCCACTTTGAAATGTGTACATTACCATTAATAAGTGTTAAAGCTGGGAAAATAATTAGAAGTTGTTTGCTTTGACTTTCCATAAATGACATATATTTGGGGTCATCCCGGAGTGAGAGTATGGAATATGGGACGAAGTATGTATTTATGGCAAAATCTCAACTAACGATTATTTTTTGCTAGAGTGGTGTCGGAGGACCCCTTATCAATCGTCATGGAGAAGTAATTGGGGTCAATTTTTTTGATGTTGACTGTACCCCTTTTATGCCAATCAACATAGTTTCCAAATGCTTGAAGCGATTTCAAGAAAATCGGTATGTTTCATATCAAATGATTTTCTGAAACTTTTATGATGATGTCTTTGAGTGTCCAATGGTTTGTATCATGGCACAGGCAATGCTGTCGACCTTGGTCTGGCATGGAATTGACTAATCTTTATGTAGCACCCATAGGCAAGTTGGAAAAAGTTATCTCAAGGTTCAATATCTCCAAAGGTGTACTTGTTGAAGAGGTATGTTCTCTGCAACCTGGGTTTAGATGGGTGCTGATTCTTGGGGGCAAATTCTAAGTTTTGGATGTTCAATGGCATTAAGAAAAATATATTAAATTTCACTGCACATCTATAATGTTTGAGATTATTTTTTTGAAATGAAATATTGAGGTTATTGGTGTCAGACTTGCTGCAGAAGCTATTATTTTGGGCCATATCAACTTTTGATATGTTGTTCAACACTATGTACTTCTCTTGCAGAATGCTATGCTTGAAATAAAAAGTAGCAATTGTTCATCAGTTTAATGTGATATTTCCCCTTGTACTTCCATGCTAATTGCTTGCTTTGTTGTCTCTGTGTTAGACTAATTTTTTACTTCATGGTTTTGAAGTGTTTGATTGACAGCTATGAGAAATGTCTAAATTAGTACTCTCTTCGTCGCATAATACTGCCTCCGCGCCTTTTTCTCACTTTGAAATATTGTTGTAAAAGTTTTTTATTTGGAATTGCTTTAAAAAAGCAGACATTATTCTTTGACTTTTCAAAAGAGACATGCATTTTGGAACATCCGGAAATGGAATGGAGGACCAGCAATTTGAGATTGAGGGAGTATTTGTAATATAAATTGTAGAGTGTGTCTAATTTGTTGCGTGGATGGATGTATCCATGCATCTAATGTACTTGTTAATTGATATTTCCTTAATAGTTCTTACTGCGCTACCTAACTTTCAAAACTATTAACTAGGTTATAAAAGGATCCCCTGCTAAACAAGCTGGTATACTCCGGGGTGATGTTATTGTTCAATGCGGGAAAAAGTCTGTTCAAGGTTTTTTGGAGGTACATCACTTTTTTCATTGTTGTTCAGAGCTTCAAGATGGAAATGTCCTATTTTTGTTTTCCCTTTTCTCTTGCATGCATTGCTCTTACAATTCTTGTGGAGTATGAAATATCAGCATGACTATCTTCGTCCTCACTATTGTTGGTATTATCATTGCCATCAGCCCACTAGCAGATATAAATGTCATCCTAACAGATTAGGTTCAGAATATTTATTAATGGTTGGTTAGAGCTTTTCCGAAATCGATTAATTGTCGCCTCCAATACTAGTATACTCATTACTAATTAGTTTTGAGTTTGATGCTTTATAATCTATTGACTTGAAGGGAAAAAACGGCAAGTGATATTTTAACATTATGTCCATGTCGCCTACGGATTAGGATTAGGAACTGTAAAAGTCATAACGCAGTAATAGCTATAGCAATATTGATTTTAATTGTAGTAACTGTAACATTTGTTACTACCAGTAACATTATTTTGTGATAGTAGCAGGAGTAGTTGTCATAATAACAATAGGGGTAACGAGTATAAAATTACCAGTAATGTAAGGAAAACGGCAAGATCACAATGGTCTTGGTGGGGGTATATAATATCAGATCAGTGACAGCCTTTTTGGAAATAGCTGATTCCACAAAAAGGGAATAATACCAGCAAAGAGGTGGAATAACATTGTTTAAGAAGACCTTTGTACCCTTAGAATTGAACATTGCCGTTAGAGAAATGTAAGACTCTCTCTCCCCCTCCCTCCGTCTCTCTTTATCTCCAGAAAATCTGTCAGTAACTCACAGAGGTCCTAAACAACGAAAAATCCTATTATTTACTAATTCAGATAGCCTTAAGCATGATTTCCAAAAGACGTATAAAAGATGTTGTACAGTGGTGGGTGCAGATGCAACCATTTACTTTGTGCAAACCCGGGCACACAGGTATGAATTAGTCAGCTCACCTTCAATTATGATCTCTCCCAACTACATGGCAACTGCATTGAGGAAACCCTTCCTACTCGTTGGTGCCGTCCTGTTCTCAGTGGTCTCCATCCAAAGGGAACCTTTCCTATTCATGGGATCCCCAAGGGAGTCCCTCCCAATTCCCATCCACTGGGGATTTTACTTAGAATGCATCACACTTCTCCTCTCTCAAGCAAGAACCAATCAATTCATTGATCTCTCGAGTCTCGAGAAGACCCCTAAGCAGGCCGCAAGGCCTAGGGATGACGCAACAATCTATCACGATCACATGGAGGAATTGTGGCTTGGAGGCTGGGGATAAATTCATCAGGTCTACTTGGTACCACTTGCGGGTGATGGAGAACGCGGAGGGGTGACAAGGGGGAAGGGAGGTAGCATATATGTCACAGTCCTAACACAAGGCCATAGCCTTAAGTCACAATTTGATTTAAAAACTCTTACAAATGCAATGCCAAATCTCCTTATTTATAGGCTAGACTAGAAACCCTAATTAACATAGGAAACTAGGATCCAAATCGTAAAAGGCAACAAAACAAATCAAATCTAAAGATCCTAATGAAGCCATAAATAAAATGGAAATTTCTTATTAATCTTTAAAATACGCAAGTCGCAAATAATCCTGTTTTGACTTGTTCCCCACCGGTCGGACCTTGACTAGACCACTCTTAGAGTAGAAGGGGCAGCTCTATCCATATACGAGCCAATGGAAGAACGCCACGCATCCCAACCATTACCTATTTATGGAGGTGGTGACTTCAGCACTCATTACAATATTATTGCAAACTTCTCAAGAAGAGTTCTCTCCTCTCTCTTCCTGGCTTGGGCCTGCCTCCCTCTCAGCTCCTTAGGGTGTTTGGTTCCTCATCCTCGACCTCCCTGTGATCTTGGGCATCAAGAGTGACCACTCTGGTTACCCCATTCAACTTACCCACTGTGGTTATCAAGAGGAAAATTGGGTCAGGCTAGTGTAGCATGACTTTCGGTGAAATTTTTAGGTTGATCACTTTCAGGGGATTTTGTCCATGTCCTCGTAGCATAGATTCAATTACGCTTTAGGTATTGCATGGTCACACTACTGTCATTTTGCATGCTAATAACTAATAAGTTGTCAAGGTAGATGATTGTGGGCCCCAAGAAGTGCTTGAGTGGCCGCTCTGTCCCTTGTGATTGCCAATAACTGTTTTGCTTATTCAGTATGAACCTTGTATTTTTTCATTCAGTATTTTTAATTTATTTCCCTCCAATTACGCCACTTCACTATTCTCCTGTTGTTGGTTTGATCTTTCCCTGTTGTGGGTATCAGTTCTTTGATGTAATATGGGAAAATGTTGGGAAGTCTATAGAGGTGGTTGTGGTAAGAGAATCAAGTGCTGCTCATTTGAATCTGAAATTGTTCGTTGATGAGACTAGCCCTGATAAAGTAAATAGGTAAGTATTTTGCTTGCATTATTTGTTTTATCTACATATATTTTTGTGCATCTTTAAAATGGATATGAATTCTTTTTTTTTTTTTTTTTGCCAAACCGATTTGTTTTCTTCTTTCGTAAGTATGTTTTATCTTTGCATTTGTTTTGGAGGGTAAATTGCATCGATCTCCCTGTATTTTAATGCGGGGTAGAATGTCATTCTTGCGCTTTTTGTTCATGCCTGGACATATTTAATATGTAAAAATATTACCCTTCAGCCCTTGTAAAGTTTCCCTTAGTTTTCAATTATGGAGGAAAATTTTTAAATTTCTAAATATGTAGCTTGAGTATGATGTGTAAGTGGGGGATTTTAAACTGTTTAATTAGATAACTCAGATTTTTTTCTTCCATATTCTAGAAGTTGTTTTCACTTTTCTCTTCCATGAGGTGGTGTTTCTTGATCGGAGGTTTTTCCTTCCATTCCTTTGATTTATTTACTTTGACTTGTCTTCTCAGATGGCCAATCCCCGGGTCAAGGTGGTTTAAAATAGGAGTAAATTAAATGGCTTATGCGTCGATGACATGCCCTTCATGGAATGGTGTTTTGTTGGCACTGGAAATGTATGAACATAGATCTTTGGCACTATTTAAAGTGATGTCTGCTTTGGGCACATTCAACTTTGTTTTGCTTTCAAGTTTAGGTAGTACTATTTGTTATTGGGAGATTTGGCCAGAGGTCCCAAGAATGTAACTTTTAAGGGTCGAACTCATGGATGATGTCTGTCGACTAATGCCCAGTTGAGATATTTAAGGGTATGATACTATTTATTTTCTCCTAGAGTTTTTTTCTGCATTCTTTCACTTTTTCGTTTATTATTTCAGATCCCTTGATGTTGTTCATATGGCACCCCTTGATGTTGTTCATATGGCAGTGCATGCGTATTACTATCGTCTAGGAGCATCCCCAATGGTAATGTCATTGGGGAGGCTCTACCAATTTCAATTTGGCTGCAGTGCTCTTTTTGTGTATCTGTTTTTAATAGTCTCTTTTTTCTCTTAAATTTCTTTTTTTTCTGGCAAAGTTGTATGTACGGAGAGCTGATTACCAGAATACCCAGCAATTACATATTTTTACGTATGCAATAATGCATTGGTAAAGGAAAGTTAGGAAACAGGAGATCGGAGGAGGTGATACATGCGATGATGTTTGTTTTTGTGAGAGAAAAGGTAAAGCTATATTTGGATCTCAGATTTTGCCAGGAAAAAGAAAAGGCCAAAGGATTTGGAAAACCTTGTCAAACCAACCTCTGCGAAAATATGTACTGATTTCACCCTTTCCACCGATTACTTAAAAAAAAAAAAAAAAAAAGTGGCTTCTGCCTTTAAGGTGGATGAACAAATTGTGTAGTTCAACAACATGGTTCATTAGTGACGAAAAAATGTCCACCTAATGCTAGTGGCAATGTTCTATACTCCGTGGTGAATTGGTGACACAATCCTTGCAGCACAATCCTTGCTTGCTCGTCTGTAGTGAAAACAAAGTAAACAATAAGCCCTAATACCCCAAATTTCCATTTTCTCTAACATTTTTTAAGTAGGTGTACCCCAAAAAAAGTGTAGGGGATAAAATTCCAGGGGGCACGTGACCCCATCGCATGTTGGCTTTGCCCCTGCTTGTATGTGCTTTGACTTGGCATATATATATATATATACACTTCCCTTCACCTGAGGGCGACCTCAACTTGGGAAAATGCGGACGTCCATTGTAAGCCGTTGGATTTTATCCAACGGCTGTGATTTTAAAAAGGATCTCGCGGGTAAAAAAATGGGTGGGTCGGGTAAAATACACTCCCGGATCATCATCCGGGTCATAGCACCCCAGCCGCTTCTACTGTACGCGTCATTCCAAAGCAAGCGAACAGAGAGAGAGAGAGAGAGAGAGCAAGAGAGAACAGACGAACGAACAGGAATCGATGGAAGACGAATCAAAGGAGAAGAACTCTGAATCGACGACAAATCAATCAAAGAAGGAACCAGAAACCCTAGACGAATCGAACAAGGTAACTCCTCTCTCTCTCGATTTCGTTCTTTAGGTTTTGTTTTTTTTTTTAATTTTGAGTTAGGGTTTCTTTTTAGAACAGTTAGGGTTTCGTTTTAGGGGTTTTTTTTTTTTTTGATATGTAGATCTATAGTTTGATGGATGTGGTGGTGAACGAAGTCTTCTTCCCCCCCCCTTTTTTTTTTTTTTTTGTTGCAATTGGATACTAGGGTTTATGTGGATTTTGCCTGCGATATCTTTTGGTGTGCCTTTTAGATTAAAGTGGTTAATTAGGATCTGGGTCTTGATTAATATTTCTGTTTGGGTTGGTTAACCTGCAAAAAAGTTTGAATCTTTATTTTTTTTATTTCGAGAGAGAACAGATGGGGTTTC
>BPLS01028792.1:33937-44105 GCA_019656275.1 Rhododendron kiyosumense | reverse complement strand
GGTTTGATTAAGTATATTCAACATTAATCTCCTCACATTAGAGAACATTTTCCCAAGTGATCCCACCTCATAAGATGAGTGGGTTCCACACTAATTAGCCAACAAAGTTAGCTATTAACATGTTTTGGACGGTTCTAATTTTAGAGAGAGAAAAATAGGAGAGAGCGTGAGTGGGTGAGGGGAGAGAGAGATAATAAATTTGAACCGTCCAAAACACGTTTAGACGATCTGATCACAGACGGATACTATCGTGTGATACCCGCTCACCCAAAAACTTCTTGAAATTGGGGCATGTTATAAAGCACAAAAGTAGAGGGAAAATAGAAAGATATATATCATAGAATGGAATACCTTGATTTACTATTTGCACTAAGAAGAGAATGTGTGAAGTGGGAAAGAAGGGATGTCATTATTTAAGCAATATTGAATGTCTTTTCATTTGCGTACTTTATTTCTAGCACATTCGCAAAGGACAATTTCGATATATATTGAGATCCCTTTGTGTAAGTTTGATTATGTAGCCATTTGTACAGGGACAAGGGGATGTCCCAAGGCACATCACCCTCAGATTTGGCTCCTTCGAGCATTGTCTTGAGCTCAAAAACTTAATTTGGATCGTTAACGGTTGGGCATCTTCATCTTGCAGTTTAATTTTTATGTTTTTGTCGGTAAGTGAAATGGGATTGGATTTGACCGAGATATAAGAAGGAAGTTAATATTGCTAGGAAAGAAGATAATTGCTGTATTCATAATGGTACCAAATAAATGAACTTAATTTCTCTTAGGGACGGCCATTCGAAGTCATGAAGTTTGTGAACACCAATTTGATGTCTACGTGTTTCTTGTACGGCCAGCCATTCAAAGTCATGGTATAAATATCAATAGAAGGGTAAAATTTTGTCCTTAGATGCTTGAAATGGTGTGTGAAATTGAAGTAATACAGATTTTTACGGTTGCATTGGCCAATTTTTTAACGGAATTCCTAAATGGTTGGAGCTTGGACCTTTCAAAGTCTGCAACTTTGCTTCCGGTGATTCAACAGAAGTGAAGGTCTGCTTATAAGTTGCATTTATATTTTCCATAAATTTCTTGAAGGGCTGCTTATGTTTTCTTTTTCCTTCTGATTTCACAAAGTTTGAATTGATTAGCAAGATAGTGTTGGATTTTAATTCAATTTTACATTAATGGTGTTGTATTGATTGATTATGAAGCTTTATTTATTTAATTTAGAACTTATAAAGTGGTTTTCGTAAGTACGGTTGAGTTTTTACGGCTGTGATCAGTATATTGTGGAGTGATCAATATATTACAATGCATGTTAAATGTTGTGTGTGCCTTTACGCATGGACACTCCGCTAGTAAGAACAAACACTTGGACCTTTTTGGGAGCAAAGGTTTGGGGAAGGTTTAAGGGTCCATTTGAAGGATGAAAATCAGGAAAACTTGTTTCCCTACTTTTTTATTTTTATTTTTATTGATGTATGACGATTAAAAGTAGGAATGATACAGTTTCTATTGTTTGGTTTAAGTCTTAGAAAGTTATTTTAGAAAGTTGAGTGGTAATGAGTAGAGAGAGAAATTTATTGAAAACTGTGCCGAAAGTTAAAAATTACTTCCAAAATTGGAAACCAAGCGGAGTGTCCCCCAATATTATTTTTTGAGGATCCAAAATAGATAGGTAAGATTCACTTGAACTCACCCATCTATTTTGGATTTGGGTGCTCCAAGTAAATTTCACCCATTCATGTCGAATTCGAAAACATTTTCTGGAACCAAAAGTTTAAGAAAGAAAAGGTTTCTTTGCCTTCCATTAGCCATTGTCCCAACGCTCGCACACCAACCAATGTCATAGACATCAAGCATCTAATATGTGATTCTGAAGCAAAACTCTGATTGCAATTATGTCCTCAGTGGCATTGAAATTACACATAAATTTAAACAATACTCATTGCATTCCATAAACCCAAACCATATCCATTACACATCAACAGGAAATAGACCACCAAAAACTACTACTACTCATATTAACCCATACAAAGAGCTACAAACTACTGAAGTACCCATGTCAATATGCTTCACCCACTTATAATTCTCTCAAAATCTCCCCTTCCCCTTCCCCTTCCACTTCCCCTTCCCCTTCTCCTTCGCCTTCTCCTTCTCCTTCTCCTTCTCCTTCTCTCCTTCAGCTTTTAGCTTTTCACTACACAACTTCACCAACTTCTTCAAAGTCTTGGGACGAACAGCAAAATCAAATCCCTTTGTAAAAGTTATTAGCCCGTACACTTTTCCACTTGAATCAAAAACAGGAGCACCATGTGAAGTTCTCACAGTACCGTGCATATTGTTGATCTGAAAAAACAAACCCTCGTCTGGGACAGAACTGCGATAGTAAAAAGGAATTTGTTGTCTCATCCTCTCAGGATAAGCAACATTGCCGGTTAAAAAACTATAAACAATTCCGTGAGGATGACTGATTGTGAATAAAGCCATCCCCATGTGTAGGGCTTCGGTACCCCCAAATTCACAGAACTTACGGCAACCAACACTCGCTCCCTTAGTTCTCAAAATAACTAAATCGCATTCCTCGTCCCGATGAAATTCCTCAGCCTCCCTACCTTCAGCATCACCCGTATAATATACAGTTACATCGTTACCCTGGGGCACCAAATGTGCACAAGTCAAAATATAGCCCCTCTCGTTTATCACCATACCAGCCCCAAACTGATTCCTGCCACCCTCCTCATCCTCCCCCTCCTCCTCCTCCTCCTCCTCCTCCTCCTCATCCTCATCCTCATCCTCATCCTCACCCTCACCCTCACCCTCACGCTCACCCTCACCCTCACCCTCCTCCGCCTCCGCCTTCGCCATTGCCATTTCCTCATCCTCCTCCGATGGCTTAGAAGACACAACCACAATCAAATCCTTCATGTGGTCAAACAATGCCGCGTGATATTCCATTTCGTACTTGTAGTGTGCTTGTCTTCCTTTTCCTTTCAGGCCTTGTATTCCGAGGACCTGTCCGAGAAAATGTGCTCAATTCCTTCCCAACAGGAAGATTTAATGGGTCAAGATTAAAATGTAGACAAATAAGTAAAAGGATATAAAAGTTGTCAATTCAATTTGAGACCATGAGCTCGTCACGTACGAAGCATGCAATCTCACATTAAGGGCATCATAAATAACAAAGGAAATGTTAACTGCAGGTCTAAATACACATACCCACCTTCCAGCTAGTTTAGAATGGCCGAATTTTGACAATGCGACGGATTTTGACAATGCACGCTCCACTTCTTCACTTACCTGTTTTTCCAATAAAATTAGACCAATGTTAACAAAAATGGGATATATAGTTACATGATACTGAAAAAAATATGTGAGAAGAAACTTAACAAAGTTTCACACGTACATGCCTAGTGTATCAGAATGGATGGCAACAATGCAGTTAGGATACTTCAGCACGTCTAAAAGGATAAGTGAAAGCTTAGGCTCATGTAGTGTCATGACATTAATTTCATCCCTTACTGGTAAACACATCTGATAAGACACTAATCATAATATTATCTAATCCAGCAACAATTCATGCTAAAAAATTAAGATGACTTACAATTCTGCGGAAAAGTGGCTACAATGTTGATCAAAGTCTTTGCAAACTATCCACCTTCAAAGCTTCCACAATCACACTGCACTAGAATTTGAACCAAGATATAATAAAACGACCCGAATAACTGATGTCATTCATTTACATGTAGCAGTTAGACAGATTAGATGTATTACCCAGAAGCAATTTTTGTGAGTTCAACATTGTACCACTCGAATAAGTTTTAAGCAGTTTAGAGCTTATGACAAGCCTCAAACAATTGAAACTATTTCAGTAGGTCGGAGAAGATAAATAGTTCATGGCAGATTACAGATAAGAAATACTATCTTCAGATCAGATGTGTGCAGTCAGCACGTTGGAAGGGTAACTTGAGCAGGTTTCGTATTGCTAACTCTGAAGATGAGGTTTGCAATACAAAATGAGGAGAACCTATTAATGGAATTGATCCTTGTGCAATGTACCAACCTTTGTAACCTAGTCAAAACCTGCTCGTTTTGTAACTTGACCACAGTCTGATAAAGAAAAGGTTGATTTTGATTCGCAAGGATGCTATTTGAGCGAAAAGTTGAATGCTAGAAACTAATTCCAATAGAGATTAACATACAGTGTTGCTAGGATTCCATGTTAAAAGTAGAATTGAATGGACACAAAATTCAACCAACATTTAAGTAGTTGACATCTAAAGATCTATAATTACCAATAAGTGGAAGTAAATCATAATCATCTCGAAAAAGTTTTCTGTCATTTTGTTTACTTTCTTTCTCAAGGCATGAACACCTAAAGCAATCAGGTTATGCCTCCGCAGTCCGCACTACAAGGCTTTTGTTAACATTTCTCAAGATATTGGCCCCTAATTTAATCCAGTTGCATTGGCTTATTATACTCTTTTCATTGCATGGGAATTGAGTGATTATGCTATTATACGTGGTAGCAAGAAAATAAGGCGGTAAGGTGTAACTACCTAACTGTTTAACAGGATATCAAGGCACAACACATGATGAGCTTCAACCCCATAGTATTCTCCACACGATCTTTCTTATTTCCAAGCCTACTAATTTCCTGCGTTGACGCATTTGTAACAACTAATTCTTTTATAGGTAGGGATACTCCTTTTTTTAGGACCTCGGTATCCCACCGAATGAACCTACTAATCCGGGCCAATCCTACAGTTGACAAGCGAGGGCCCAATCAAAGCAAGCGAAAGCCCTGTACGGACAAACACAAGAAACGGTAGCACGCGGGTGGGATACTCCTTAGACAGAACCAAACTCCTAAAATCCCTGTCACTCCTAAATCAGAATAACATGATAACCTTAAGCCGACAATCTGGATCTCTGAATACATGAAGTAACCATGATGTTAACTAGAATTAGTTTGGCATTCCTCTATAATTCAGCTCTCAATCGAAAGAATTGGTTCCCTCAGTTTCTCCACAGCAATAACATGTTATTCCATAACCTAATACATACAACAATGCAACAATGTAAATGTACACACATGCTTAACACAAAATAGCGCCATTCAACCCTAAAATGGTGAGTAATCTACCTGGGGCGAGGGCGACCGTGGAGGAGCGGTGGGATTGAGCTGACCTGAACGGAGGGGGAGAGAGAGAGAGGCTGCAACTAAACGGGAAAAGAGCTTTTGGGCCGTGTTTGGAAGTGTGGAATGAAAGGGAGAGGAAGACGAAACCTAGGGTTTGCTTGAACTTGCAGGGGAGGAAATAAAAGGCAAAATGATATTGGCACTTCAAAAATGGATACAGACATTTTAAAAAATAAAAAATAAAGAAAAATGACTTTGAAATTACATTAATTTTGGAATTTTGAAGTGTCAATATCATTTCCTAATAAAAGTTACTAAAAAATATTAGTGTAATAATTTTTACACTTCATTTTCTGATAAATACACTCCAAATTTTATTTTTTCATATGCCAAGGTTTCCCCCCCCCCCCACCCCCCTTTTTCTGATCAATTAAATCGGGCTTAAGAGTTAGTAGTAAGTTGAGCATGATTTAATTCCAAAACAAAAAGAAGGTTGAGCAAGATTGTTGTTGGAGTTAGAAGATTTAAATAATTTCTTGTGATTCGCAATTATTTAGTGTAATCAAGACAAGGTTTTGTTTTTAATTTTTCTTTTAATTTAGCTCTAATCGTTTAATTCTTAGTTTTTTTTCCCTTCTAAGAAAACACGAAATTAACAGACTGAGCAAATTCTCAGCGTTATTAGTTTTTTAAATAAAATAAAATAAAATAAAACTGAGACTATTATCAGTTCAATTCGCAAATTTGAAGAAGAATTTAATGTCCCAAGAAAGTGAGAATGTTCTCAGTATATTAGTGTGACGGTATCAAAAAGATCAAGAATGTCATATACTACTAGTTTATTTCTCTGGCTAGATCAATTGCTAATAAACAAGTACGAAACGCCACATCAAAAAATTATGAAATTGAACTTTAAAAAAACGATCTAGCATAGAGTGTGTTCCAAAAACACAATAAGAACTTATTTTTTGTGTAATAAGAAGGCTTGTTCCGGAAAAATAAAAAGGCTGGTACTTATTTTTGAAGAATTTATATAGGTATCGACCAGCCGGGGAGGGAAATCGTACCGGCGGCCGCGTCGGGCCGTCTCCGGCCACCAGACGGCCGATCCGAGCCGTCCAAAAATTCTAAAAAAAAAAACCGAGGGGGCCTACGCGGGAATCAACGGCATCTGAGGTGTGTAGGGTGCTTGATTATATATACATGGAAAATGGGTGCTCGGATCAAGCATCCTATACACCTCGGATCGGTTTTTCTTTTTAGAATTTTTGGACGGCTCGGATCAGCCGTCTGGTGGCCGGAGATGGCTCGACGCGGCTGCCGGTACAATTTCCCTCCGCCGGTGCCCATTATCATAGCAACAGTCTTATTTTTTGTATAAGGCAACTTCAAGATCAAAAATCATGTGTTTACGCAAATAATTTTCCTACCACTATGGATCTTGTTTGATAGACCTAATTGAGATCTTTAATACAGTACAAAAAAAATGATTTTTTTTCATTTACATTATTTTTGAGTTTGAAAATATGAAATGAACTTATTATTTGGGTTTTGTGGAATAACCTTTCTTATTTTTGAATGAGAAGTGACAAAATAAGTACTTATTTTTTAAGAAGGTTTCCGGAACGGAATCTATAGTAAGTATAGTAAGTTAGGCTCCGTTCCGGAAACCAAATAAGAACTTTTTTTGTGTGTAATAAGAAGGCTTATTCCAGAAAATAAGAAGGTTGGTACTTATCTTGGAAGAATTTGTACAGGTACCAACCGGCCGGGGAGGAAAATCGCACCAGCGGCCGTGTCGGGCGGTCTCTGGCCACCGGACGGTCGATCCGAGCCGTCCAAAGATTCTAAAAAAAAAAAAACGAGGGGGCTTACGTGAGAATCAACGGCATCCGAGGTGTGTAGGGTGCTTGATCTGAGCACCCCTTTTCCGTGTAGGGTGCTTGATCATATATACATGGAAAAGAGGTGCTCGGATCAAGCACCATACACACCTCGGATGCCGTTGATTCCCGCATAAGCCCCCTCGGTTTTTTTTTTTCAAATTTTTGGATGGCTCGGATCGGCCGTCCGATGGCCGGAGACGGCCCGGCGCGGCCGCCGGTACGATTTACATCCGCCGGCATCCATTATCATAGCAACAGTCTTATTTTTTGTATAAGGCAACTTCAAGCTCAAAAATCATGTGTTTACGCAAATAATTTCCTACCACTATGGATCTTGTTTGGTAGATCTCATTAAGATCTTTAATATGGTGCAAAAAAAAATTGGAATTTTTTTTCATTTACATTATTTTTTAGTTTGAAAATGTGAAAGGAACTTTTTATTTGAGTTTTGTTGAATGGACTCTTCTTATTTTTGAATAAGAAGTGACAAAATAAGTACTTATTTTTTAAGAAGGTTTCCGGAACGGAGCCTTAGTTCCTTCCCTATCCACTTCTATTCCTCTCCTCAGAGGTTAGGCGTCAAAGGCCTTAACGGGAAGGGAGCTTCTTAGGCATACTCAAGAGTCTCTTGCATTATGGGCCTCACGAAGGATCCCTCCCTGGCTGGCGGTGACAATCGATCCTCTTTCTTGCGCATTTAATCCCATCCCTCCTGGGGTGGTCACAAAAAGCACAGGAGCGGAAAAGCTCTAAAGACCTGCCACCAACTCAAGTAGCAGTTTTCCAAGGTGAAGCTTACCGTCAAAAGCTTGCACTCTCTCTTTTCACATAGATAGTCGACATTGGGATTGTTACTTTCTAGTTCAAAGCCTTAGCATCATTGACTCATTTGTCGAGCAAGGTAAAATCCGAGTCCAACATGAGCTCGCATGTTTGATTTTTACGGTCAGCAAAAATTTCTAAGGCTATTGAAAGTTTGTCCATTTTAAAATTAATCAAAGTGCACATAAGTTGACATGAATGCCTAATTATCACAAAAATAAAAAATAAAAAATGATAAGTCGAAGCACAGACAAGTAGGGGCGGAGCCAACATGTGACAGGTGCTCCGCGTGCCCCTCTGGAATTTTATCTCTTACATGTTTTTCGGGTGTACGCCTACTTGAAAAATGTTAGAGAAATTAGAAATTCGGGGTATTAGAGCTTATTGTTTTCTTTGTTTTCACGTGTTTTCAACCGAATCAATGGACCATTTAAAGAATTAAATGTTTGTTTCAGAAGGGCAAATAGCAAATTGCTAGTATTTTTTTTATCTTTTGTGCTTATGTTTTGAATCTTTTGAATAGATTAGGCCACAAGCTATTGTCTCTACTAAAGTATACATTATTTTTTGTTCTTAGTACTATTTTGTTAAATTTTACTGTGATTTTTTTTTTAGTTTGTCGTGAAATAATGCCTACTCTAAAGGGAATTCATGGCTCTGCCACTACAGACAAACAAGCAAAGATTGTGTCGCTAGTTTACCGGGAAGTATAAAAGATCGCCAGTAACATTGGGTGAACATTTTCTCGTCACTAATCAACCATGTTGTTGGACTACACAATTTTGTTCATCCGCCTTAAAGGCGGAAACCACTTTATTTTTTTAACGTAATCGGTGGAAAGGGTGAAATCAATAAAATCAATACGTATTTTCGCACAGGTGGAGTTTGATCTTTGGTAGAATCTACATTATCTCCAACATTAACAAGGTTTTTCAAGTTCTTTGGCCTTTTCTTTTTCTTCGCAAAATCTGAGATCCAATCATAGCGTTACCTTTTCTCTCACAAAAACAAACATTATCGCATGTATCACCTCCTCCAATCTCCTGTTTCCTAACTTTCATTTGCCAATGTATTATCGCATATATAATTCCGTGAATATAAAATTTGCTACGTAAAAATATGTAATTGCTGATAGGGCTGCAAACGAACCGAGCCGCTCGCGAGCGGCTCGCAGCTCGACTCAAAAGTTAAACGAATGATCTCGAGCCGATTTTTTCAGCTCGTTTTGTAAACAAGCCAAGCTTGAGCTAGGATAAGCTCAGCTCACGAACCGGGATATATATACTTAAGTTTAGGATTTTTCTTGTTATTTCATAATTTGTTCTTTCCATTTTCACTTTCTAGTCAACCAAGGGAGGCGAGAGCACATGCACACCAATACACCCCTGCTCCATAGGAGAATGAAAGATATATACCTCCGCAATCAAAATATTTTTGGTTGTATAAGGCCTATGTGAGGATATATATACATTTTTCAGTGGTCCGTTGAGGCTCATAAACAATCTCGAGCTCCAATCAAGCCAAAGCCCACTCGGCTCGAGCTCGACTTGTAAGTTTTCATTGAGCTCGAGCTCGGGTTCGTTAAAACTTAATAAACAAGCTTGAGCACGGTAAAGCTCAGCTCGGATCGGCTCGTTTGCTGCCCTAATTGTTGAATATTCTGGCCTATAAGGCCAGCTCTCTGTATGTACAGCTTTGCCAGAAAAAAAAAAAATTTAAGACAAAAAGAAATTGGTAGAGCGTCTCCAATGACATTACCATTGGAGATGCTTGTAGACGATAGTAATACACACTGCCAGATGGACAACATCAAGAATCTGAAAAAATATAAAAAAATAAAAAGTTTCCTGGAGAAAATAAATAGTATCATGCCTTAAATATCTCAACTGGGTATTAGTCGACAGACATCATCTATCAGTCCCACCCTAAAAGGTTACATTCTTGAATGTGCCCTAAGAGGACACCACTTTAAAATTTAAATAGTGCCGAAGATCTATGTTCCTACATTTTCAGCTCAACAAAAGAACTTGTCATCGATGCATAAGCCATTTAATTTCGTATTTTAACCCACGTTGATTCGGAGATTGCTCATCTGAGAAGACAAGTCAAAGTAAATAAATGGAAGGAAAAACCTCCGACCAAGAAACACCACCTCATGGAAGAGAAAAGTGAAAACTTCAACAATATTGAAGAAATAAATCATATTTATCGAATGAAACAGCTTAAAATCCCCCACTTACACATCATACTCAAGCTACATAATTAGAAATGGGAAACTTTACAAGGGCTGATGGGGAATATATTTACATATTAAATA
>BPLS01028792.1:15814-28937 GCA_019656275.1 Rhododendron kiyosumense | reverse complement strand
TACCGGGCTATATCCCGGTACCGTTCCGGATTTACCGCAATTAATATTATATATATATATAATATCTCTACCATGTTGCAAAATTTTAAGTATAAACATAAACAAAATATAAAAATAAAAAAAATTAAAAAAAGAGAAAGAAGGTAATTTTGTACCGGTCGGAACATCGGAAAATGTCCGGAACAAATCGATATTGTCCAGTACAGCCGGTATTAGTCGGAACAGGCCAGTATTTCAACCGGAATGGAACATGACTCTTTGCGTTCCGTTTACGCACCGGTACAGTACGTACCGGCTGGAACGGATTTGACAACTTTGGCTTCGCCGGTACGCCGCCTCCCCCATTTCTCAGAAATTGAACACACAGAGAGAACGAGAGAAGGATTTGACGAAGGCGACGATCGATCGACTGGAGAAGAGGACGATCCACACCCACGACCATAAGGTCTCTCTCTCTCTCGTTCTCTCTCTCTCTTGCTGTATCTCAAGAAAGAATCGACGAAGACGAAGACGAAGACGACGAATCGACTGGAGAAGAAGAAAAACAAACACAAACAAGGTTTCTGTCTCTCTCTCTCTCGCTCTGGCTTGTTCTCTATCCCAGAAGTTAGGGTTTTTTTTTCAGATCCACGAAGAAGAGGACAAGAACCCGAATTCCGAAGGTCTCTGTCTCTCTCCCTGGCTTTGAATCTGTTTTTTTTTTTTTTTTTGGAATTTAAAATTTTTGGAATTTTTTTTTAACTGTTTTTGTTTTCCTGGAAAATAATGGGAATTTGTAGAAGGTTGGATGGAAATATTTACTGCTAAAAAAAAATATCGAGTTACAGTTACAGTCTACTACTGAAAAGGTTGGATGGAAATTTTTTCGTGTTACAGTCTCCAGAAATTTTTACTGCTGAATTTGTAGAAGTCTGTTATTACTTACATCTGGGGATACACCACCAACATTTGTGCACGTTTTTTTTTATCATTTGTTTGGTCTGATGGAAATTGGATGAGAGTGGGTGGTACCCATATATTTTGGGAGCTGTGGAGAAGATGGGAGAGACTCCAAGATGTTATCAAAGAAAGAGTGGGCAGTCTAGCTAGTACTCTAGTCCGTTCACATCTTTTTGAGTTGATAGTACTTTCGATTAAGCATGTATGGTCTGGGTACTGTTTCTGAAAACTAGTGCTACTGATGACTTTTGTATTGCAGTCACTGTACGCTTGGCTGTTTTTCATTTGAGTACCGGTGCTTTACATGGTAGTCACCTCTCACGCACAATATGGAATTTGCTGTTCTATGGCCTGTTGAGCTGGTCTGCTGCTGTTTTGTGTGCAGTCCAACAACCTGTTGTGCTGCTGCTGCCCCGTTGAATGTTATCTGCTTGTTTGGAATTGTTCGGATTAGTGCTTGTTTGGAACTAGAGCTATGTTTTTTCTTATGTATGGGATGTATTGTGCTCGTTCTCTGATTTATTTTTTTGTATTGTTAAAAGTTAGTGGCAACTTTGTGAGAACTCAGCTACGTTTTTGTTGTTTATGGTAATGTATGAATATTTGTCTTCCTTATTTGGAAAATTATACATTTTACGTCTATCCTGCCCATTTTATAGCCTGGGTTTGCATTTGGTACTAATTGTTTCCTCATTCTGTGCGTATGTCCATTTCTCCTGTTGCAATGGAAAGCAGATGATAAGGGTTGCAGGTAGTTGTTGGATTGTATTCTTGGCATTTGTGATTTGAATGCTGTGGTTGCACCCAACGGGAAAAAGGCAGATGACATCCTAGCACTGGACAAAATTAAGTCCAGATTGGTGCACTTTTGGAATTTGTGAAGTGAAGTAATGAACAAAATTAATTCCAGATTGCTTCTCTTTAGAAACCAGAAAATGAGAAGTGAAGTAATGAACAAAAAGCTCAGTATTGCCCTGCTCCAATTTTTGCCCAAAATCATTTCCAGCCCCTTCTGAAATACTTGAGGGGTGTCAGAACTGCAGTGTGTTTCTAATTGTAGGTTTGGACTCTACTCTGACAAACTGCATAATTTTTTTGTTTGATCCCTAACACTCTCATTTACAGGAAATGAGCTGATACACTAAATATTTAAATGGTGTTCTTTTGGATTTTGCTAAATAGTATTAGCAAATTCAAGTCATTCAGGAAGGGCTGGTCGCGTAGGAGTGTCCCCAGATTTACTGATTTGCTTGGCAACTGTTTGGGATTATTCTTCATTTTTTCTGGTGGACGTAGACACCAAATTTGGAAGGCTGTGAGAAACAAGGTTGGATCTTGGCTAGTGCTTGTCCATTTCATTTGTAAAAGCCAAAAAGACAGCTACAAAAATACAGAATGGGCAAAACCAGTTCCATTTCATTCATTCACAAAAAACAGAGCTTTTGTTCACATCCTTTAAGTATATGCCTAATCAAAAATCAATGGACAAACATAGCTCTTCTTCACATCCAGGTAGTCACAATAATCTCATTCACTTATCAAAAGAAATAAAATCTACAAACAGATTTCAATTCTTAACATAATGTACATTAAATACAACAAAGATCCCATTCGGTGCTCTTACAAATGCCAACACAACCATTCACAACAAGCTTAAGACTTCATTATAGCTACCATGGCCATTAGAAGAGCTATTCCAAAAAATATCAAGCTTACAACAGTTATGAAGTTCGTGTTTGTTGCCTTCCTTTCGAACTCTTGCACTGGTGGTACCAACTCCACCATAGATATTGCATCCACCAAAAAGTGCAGCAGCTCCAAAGATTAAAATGCCAACTCCAGGGTGGAAGGTCATTCAAGATTTAGCGCCAAATGCACCTGCTTGAAGTTTAAAATCAAAACTTCAAATTCTAGAAACATAGAAAGTCAAAACTTCACATTCTAATGCAAATCATTCCCACATCGTTTCCATTTTTTCATCAAACAATAAACATAATTCAACAACCAGTAACAGTTGCCCACACACTACATTCCCATAGGAAAACAAAATAAAAGAAACTACAAAGAAAATACTCTCTTTCTCAAAAGTTCAAACTGTGTCCTCGTCAATGCTGTGTCTTGGAAAACCTAATCATCATAAACGGCACATTGTGACCCATGGTTTTTTTCTTTTCTTTTTTGTTTTTTTAATTTTATTTTTATAACTTGATGTCCAAACCAGCTTACAAGCACCTTGTTGTGACCAAAGTTGTCAAAACAAACTATGTATCGTGTATTGTTTTCTTCCATTGCTTTTCAACTAAACCACTCGCAGTTAGTCAATCAATGAATTTCAAGCTTCTTACTGGTACCATACTGCCAATGCCCAATACTTTCCTCATCCGTCTACCGTACACGCCTTTGCGGCCACAATACCCAATTAACCCTCCATTTATAGACCATATTGAAGGTACTAAACTACTTTAACAAGCACAAATTCATTCCAAATTAAACTAGCTTATGGACGGCAAGAACACAAAGAGTGGAAGGATTGGACTATCAACAACAATCTTATCAATAAAGGATTTAGCATTGACTCGATCTCAACACATTTCCTTTCAAGAAAGTTGTAAACCAGGGATGAGAAATCAAAATGAAGAGGCACCTACATATCAAGAACATACATCAATAATAATGCATCAACAATTGGGCTAACTGTCAACTTTCACTTATAACTTCCAAACTTTCATCTACTCATAACTTCAACACCCCATCATTTTATGCATTGTCAAAGACACAAGCAAGTGAAACCACAATTTCCACGCTAGTTAACGGATGGTTTTACCACATTTTGCTAAACCTCGCTAAACGTGAACAAAGAAAAACTAGATTGGAACAGATTCGGAGAGAGAGAGACCTTCAAATCGAGCAGTAATCGAGCCATAATCTTCTGTAATCGAGCCCTAATCTTCTGTGATCAAGCCCTAAGAATGCAGATTATCAAACATGTATGTTGCTGGAGGGGCTCAAAACCCTAACTCGAAAAATACAGATTCAAAGCCACAGAGGGAGAGGGAGTGAGAGAAATACCTTCAATCGTTCTCTTCGTCGTCGTTGTCCTCTTCTTCTTTGTCACTCTTATTCGTCGATCTGATTGAAAACAAAAACCCTAACTTCTGAGATAGAGAACGAGCCAGAGCCAGAGCGAGAGAGAGAGAGAGAGAGAGAGGGAAACCTTGTTCGTGTTTGTTTTTCTTCTTCTCCAGTTGATCGATCATCGTCTTCGTTGATTAATGGGGGAGGAGGCGTACCGTGGAAGCAGAAGGAGAGATCCGCGTGTATAAAATGGCATGACCCGAAAACTATTTTACCCGACCCATGGGCTATTTTTACCCGCGAGTTCTCCTTTAAAATCTCAGACGGCTAGAGAACGAAGTCCGCATCTAACAGAACTGCAGACGCCCGTAGTATAAGGCCTATATATATACCCACAATCACCAATGCTAAAGATCATTAGATTATAGTAGGAACAAATTTGAGTACAATATAATTTATTTTTGTACAAAACTCATGATTTCTTCATTTAATTTAACATGAAAAATTATAGTGATTTAACTGTTACATTTTATATCGAATTGATATTACACAATTAGCAAAATAATATCATGTCAGTCGTGTGTCAGAATGATAATATCATAAGATTTATACAGTTAATATCCGAAGGGCCATCGTCTTCATAAATAATATCACATAGAGTGTCAGGATCAAAACTAATATCAAAATGGCTACAAGCTTAAAACAGGTTTTTCAAAGTTTTCGATTTCCCAGGGAGATGACGGGAACGGGAGTTTGGGCTTGGTTCAGGGAAGTTGATGGCGGTTTTGGGAGGATTTTGGCGGGTAGGGAAGTTTGGAAGTGGTAATTCGGAGTTTGGGGTGGTAGGTGGGAAACCCACTTTTCTCTCTCTATGGTTTCTCTCACTAAACCTCCATGCCGGAGCTCAATTTCACCTATTCTTCTACTGGGTTTGGACGTGCTGAGGGTGAGAGAGGTGTGTGTTTGCTGTGGTTTCAGAGGTAAGGGAAGAGGTGGTATTTATGGAGGAGTTTGGAGGGAGAGGAATGGAGAGAGATGGCCGGAGGTGGTGGTGGCCGGCTGGAATTGAAACAGATGAAATGTAGAGGATAAAAATGTTAAAGGTGTTGTAAAGATGAGATGTAGAGAATAAAATTGTTAACTGTGGTTAAAGTGGGTGGGTTTAAAGGTTTTTTTTTTTCCTCCACCAATGACCGGTTCTTTCGGTAACAAGTTTTTTTGTTATGCCTAACTTATACATTTAATGATTTTAGTTATGCTTCAACTGGTTTTGTTATGCCATTTTTTACGGTGTCTCCAAAACGGAGGGAGACACCGAAGCATCATCCAAATATATGTAGATAAAACAAATAATGCAAGCAAAATATTTACCTATTTACTTTATCCGGGCTAGTCTCATCAACGAACGATTTCAAATTCAAATGAGCAGCACTTGATTCTCATACCACAACCAGCTCTAGAGATTTCCCAACATTTTCCCATATTACATCAAAGAACTGATACCCACAATAGGGAAAGATCAAACCAACAATTAGAGAATAATGAAGTGGTGTAATTGGAGGGAAATAAATTAAAAATACTGAAAGAAAAAATACAAGGTTCATACTAGATAAGCAAAACAGTTATTGGCAATTCAAAGGACAGAGCAACCACTAAAGCACTTCATGGGGCCCACAATCATCTAACTTGACAAGTTATTACCACACCAGGCACCTCATATAGGAAGCATTTAGTGCCCAACCATTCAAAGGAAGCGCTCATAGGAAAATCATCATTTTCTTTTGATTGAAATATGATAGTAGTGTGACCATGCAATACCTAAAGTGTAATTGAAATCTATGCTACGAGGACATGGACAAAATTCCCTGAAAGTGATCAACAGCCTAAAAATTTCACTTCCATTGTTATTTTGTTTAGAAAGTCATGCTACATTAGCCTAACCCAATTTTCCTCTTGATAACCACAGTGGGTAAGTTGAATGGGGTGACCAGAGGGGTCACTCTTGATGCCCAAGATCACAATGAGGTGGAGGATGAGGAACCAAACACCCTAGGGAGCTGAGAGGGAGGCAGGCCCAAGCTGGGAAGAGAGAAGAGAGAGCTCTTCTTGAGAAGTGTGCAATAATATTGTAATGAGTGCTGAAGTCACCACCTCCATAAATAGGTAATGGTTGGGATGCGTGGCATTCTTCCTTTGGCTCGTATATGAGTTGCTACTCAGTAATATGGATAGAGCTGCCCCTTCTACTCTAAGAGTGGTCTAGTCAAGGTCCCACCGGTGGGGAACAAGTCACAACAAGATTACTTGCGACTTATGTATTTTAAAGATTAATTAATTATGAAATTTCCATTTTATTTATGGCTTCATTAGGATCTTTAGATTTCTTTTGTTTTGTTGCCTTTTATGATATGTTAATTAGGGCTTCTAGTCCAGCATATAAATAAGGGGCTTTGGCATTGGAGTTGTAAGAGTTTTTAAAATCAAATTGTGACTTAAGGCTATGGCCTTGTGTTAGGACTGTGACACATATGCTACCTCCCTTCCCCCTTGTCACCCCTCCACGTTTTTCATCACCCATGAGTGGGACCAAGTAGACCCGATGAATTTATCCCCAGCCTCCAAGCCACAAGTTTTCCACGTGATCGTGATAGATTGTTGCATCGTCCCTAGGCCTTGCGGCCTGCCAAGGGGTCGTCTCGAGATCAATGAACTTATTGGTTCTTGCTTGAGAGAGGAGAAGTGTGATTCATTCTAAGTGGAATCCCCAGTGGATGGGGATAGGGAGGGACTCCCTTGGGGATCCCATGAGTAGACCACCGAGAACGGGAGGGCACCAATGAGTAGGAAGGGTTTCCTCTAGCCTGTGTCCATGTAGTTGGGAGAGATCATAATTGAAGGTGTGCTGACTAATTCGTACTTGCAAGCCCAGGTGTGCACGAAGTAAATGGTTGCATCTAGAACCACCACTGTACAACATCTTCTATACGTCTTTTGGAAATCATGATTTGACTTCACTCATTAAAGGCTATCTGGATTAGTAAAATTCAAGATTTTTCGTTGGTAAGGGCCTCTGCGAGTTACTGACTGACAGTTCAAAAAGGTCAAACCTTTGACAATTCCATCATCTAGGATAGAATTTCGAAAACTTCTAGATACTTATCCTACATTTGAACCGAATTGAATCTGGTTTAAAATAAAGAATCTCTTTGTAGTTGCTCTTCAACAATTGCGAAATCACCAAAATCTCTTTGTGAGTTCATGGTAAATCATCAGATGAAGCCTTTTGGAATGAGATGTTTCAATCATCAGAACAGGAATGAGTTACATCCCTTCTGGAGATAAAGAGAGGGAGGGAGGGAGAGAGAGAGTCTTAATTTCTCTAACGGGTATAAAGGTCTTCTTAAACAATGTTATTCCACTTATTTGTTGTTATTATGCCCTTTTTGTGGAAGCAGCTATTTCCAAAAGGTTGTCACTGATCTAATATTATATACCCCCAAGACCATTGTCTTGCCATTTTCCCTTTATTACTGGTAATAACCGTAATATTATACTCGTTACCCCTATTGTCATTATGACAACTACTACTGCTACCATCACAAACTAATGTTACTGGTAGCAATAAATGTGACAGCTACAATTAAAATCATTATTGCTATAGCTACTAGTGTGTTATGACATTTTCAATTGATACAAATTCGATAACTGAAGCAGTTTTTCGGTGGTAGTTCCTAATCCTAATCTGTAGGCATGAACATAATGTTAAAGTATCACTTGCCATTTTTTCCCTTCAAGTGAATAGATTATAAAATATCCAACTCAAAACCAATTAACAATGAGTGTACTAATATTGGAGGCGACAATTAATCAATTTTGGAAAAGCTCTAACCAACTATTAATAAATATTCTGAACCTAATCTGTTGGATGACATTTGTATATGCTAGCGGCTGATGGCAATGATAATGTCAAGAATAATGAGGACAAAGATAGTCTGCTGATATTTCATACTCCAAAAGAATTGTAAGAGCAATGAACATAAGAGAAAAAGGAAAACAAAAATAAGAAATTTCTAGCTTGAAGCTCTGAACAACAATGGAAAAGGTTGTGTACCTCCAAAACACCATGAACAGACTTTTTCCCGCATTGAACAATAACATCACCCCGGAATATTCCACCTTGTTCAGTAGGGGATCCTTTTAAAACCTAGTTAATAGTTTTGAAAGTTAGGTAGCGCAGTAAGAACTATTTAAGAAAATATCAATTAACAAGTACATTAGATGCATGGATACATCCATCCACGCAACAAACTAGACACTCTACAATTTATATTACAAATACTCAGTCTCAAATTGCTGGTCCTCCATTCAATTTTCGGATGTTCCAAAATGCATGTCTCTTTTGGAAAGTCAAAGAATATATATGTCTGTGCTATTTAAAACAATTCCAAATAAAAAACTTTTACTAAAATATTTCGAAGTGAGAAGAAAAAGGAACGGAGGCATTACTATGCGATGAAGAGAGTACTGATTTAGACATTTATCATAGCTGTCAATCAAACACTTTAAAACCACAAAGGAAGTAAAAAATTAGTCTAACACAAAGGCAACAAAGCAAGCAATTGGCATGGAAGTACAGGGGGAAATATCATATTAAACTGATGAATAATTGCTACTTTTTATTTCGTGCTTGGCATCCTGCAAGAGAAGTACATAGTGTCAACATATCAAAAGTTGATATGGCCCAAACCTAAAATAATAGCTTCTGCAGCAACTCTGACACCAATAACCTCAACATTCCATTTCAAAAAAACAACCTCCATATTCTAGATGTGCAGTGAAATTTAATATATTTTTCTTAATGCCATTGAACATCCAAAACTTAGAATTTGTCCCCAAGAATCAGCATCCATCTAAAACAAGGTGTCGCAGAGAACATACTTCTTCAACAAGTACACCTTTGGAGATATTGAACCTAGAGATAACTTTTTCCAACATGCCTATGCGTGCCACATAAAGATTAGTCAGGTCCATGCCAGACCAAGGTCGAAGGGATTGCCTGTGCCATGATACAAAACATTGGACGCTTAAAGACATCTTCATAAAAGTTTCAGTAAATCATTTATTAGGCAGCTAGTTCAAAGGAGATCCTTCTACGGTACAATTTCTCCTTTTAAGTTTTAAAGAGAGTACAAGGGAGGGAGAGGACAAAAAATTGAGGACATCTACCAACATATAATAAGCAAAAGTACAGGTGTGCCAGTAAAATTGATTTGATTGATATGAAACATACCGATTTTCTTGAAATCGCTTCAAGCATTTGGAAACTATGTTGATTGGCATAAAAGGGGTACAATCATCATCATAAAAATTGACTCCAATGACTCTCCATGACGATTGATAAGGGGTCCTTCGATACCACTCTAGCAAAAAATAATCGTTAGTTGAAATTTTGCCATAAATACATACTTCGTCCCATACTGATGCTTCCATACTCTCACTCCAGGATGACCCCAAATATATGTAAATTATGAAAAGTCAAAGCAAAAAATTCTAATTTTTCCCCAACTTTACCATTTATTATTGGTAATGCCCATATTTCAAAGTGGGAAAAATAGGAGTAATTTTGAGAATTAGTGCTTTGAATTTGAATTTGGGTGCATTAACTGCATGTCCCCCCGTAAATTTGGATTTCCATAAAGGACAAGCAATATGAGATGGATAGAGATATACTCTAACTCAAATAAACCAACATCACATGGACAGATTGCACCTCACCATGCATGATCTACATTCTATCATATAACTCTTGCCTAAATGTAGACTATAAAATTATACAAGTCATAGGAGTTGGGTTGGGTTTTGAAGGTAAATACCAACTCCAGCCCGAATACTAACGGGGCTAGAATGTCCCAAACCCTATCGAATTATTGCCAACTCCATTCCAACAGGAGCAAGAGGTTTTGAAGGTAAATACCACCTGAATACTAATGGGGCTAAAATGTCCCAAACCCTATTAAACCATTACCAACTCCATTCCAACAGGAGCAAGGAGTGGGGCAGGTTTCCCACTACTCCCCCTAAATGCAGGAAAATTTAAAAGACAAAAAGGTATATCATCATTACCAGAAACCAAACTTGAACTCTAATATAGATATGAGAGCGAGGGAAATGAGAGTGTAAAATTTTTACTTCTAAAATATGGTTGTTCGCCCTGAAAAGCTCTCTACAATCAAACCTGCAACAATCAATACTGCAACAAGAAAAGATAGCAAGTGTAAAAGCGAGGGAAATGAGAGTGTAAAACTTTTAGTTTTAAAATACGGCGTTTCTCTACAATCAATACTACAGAGAGAGAGCAAGTGAAGTATTCATCAAGGCACTACAGGCACCATGATCAACAGAAAATAATGCAATATAGAGGTAATGGACACGGTATTGGATTTTTGCAAGGTTAAGAACTTTTTACAACTCCATATTATGATTTTGGCAGACTGAACATGCACTAAGATATGTCTTACATTCATTACGTTGAGTAAGAAAACTGTAACATTTAAAGCAAGTCTACATTCTGTAACCGAATTTTCCAAGAGAAGCCGAGAGTTCATGGGTTTCACCAAGGTAGTGGCCAAGGGCTACAACCATGTCTCGAGGACCAATTTTAAACAAATTCGAATGACGATGAAACTGAAACAATCGGGAAGCCACCTCATTTTCTCTAGGACAAAGGATCTCACTGGGATCTATGGAAATAGAATCATCCAAAGGTCTAAGACGGGGAGTAGGCAATGCTACATCAGATGTGATAGAGATAGTAGCAATGTTGAAATGAAAATCATGAGAGACCCTTAAATGATTTACCATCTGCTAGATAAACATTAACCTACAATGATAGAGAGGCAATATTTTTAGCTCGTTGAAAAACATTAAGCAATATCGTATGGTATCCAATACTTCTATAACAAGAATAACAACATCATTGTCATCACGTATAGCATTTGATTCAGTAAATGACCTAAGGATAGTAGCATATGTTAAAATTGTACTGGTGTACATCCCATTAACATCCTCACATCCTATAATAGTCCCAGAACCCATGAACATCGTCTCCCCAACCAGACCAGGATGAGGACATATTTATAAGTATTTTTGTGTGTAAAAGATCACATGAGAGCACGTGTATGAAAATTGGTACTGCACTATTATTGATTAGTAGAGTTCACAAAGTAAGCAAAGTCCAGATGACATATCATATCAGTACATCGGCATAGGAGAAAGGACAATATATAGAACAATCAAGCAAATCATAATTCTAATGTGGTATATTGATATACACCTACCTGCATGATATGGTCTAAGGTTGACAACGGCAACAGACGCTTCCACAATAGCTCCTTTGAATTCGGTAGGAATATCTAAGACCATGTTTAGCATATACATATGGGTCAAACTTCTTCCCAAAAGTATGCCGTGTAGTTGTGTATTCAAAAATCACAAAACAATAAATGTTAATTTTTTTTTTTACCTACCCTTAGATTCAAGGTGTCTCGCTTCCACTGGGCCCATATGGATTTCCCCCATCTTTTGTATCCACTGACGACCAGCGAGCCTCATCCTTTTGAGTGCCATATTGTAGTGAAGGTTTAGATGAGCAGCAAGCGTCATCTTTTTGGACGCCGTATTTGTAGTGAAGGTTTAGAAATTGATTCTCAGTGAACTCACAAATAAATAACCAATTGATTCCCCCGCCAACCCTTCTTCTTTAACTTAAAGTTAACTTAAGTTGATTCAATGAAAACAATCTGAAATCTATAGAACAATCAGAGAAAATAAAGCAAACCGGCTTTAACAGTAAAAGAAAGAAGCTATTCAGCTGCTAAACTAAAAATAAATATGTAAATAAATAAAAATCCATCTTCCAAATTGTTGAGCAAGCTGACGTAAATATTTCAATTATTTTAGCAATTTGAGTTATAGGAACTCAAAAAACGGATGGGAATGATGGAACTCAGAAAAACGTAAAGCAGAAACTCCTTTTGCAGCTGGGATTCGATGGTGGACGAGTTTGGTGGTTTGGGGACCCATAGTCTGCTCAGGGATTTGAGAGCTAAATCGGTGAAGAAGTCGGGGCCGAACAACAGTTGGTTATTTATTTGTGGGTTCAATGAGAATCAATTTCTAAACCTTCACTACAATATGACGCCCCAAAAAGATGACGCTTGCTGCTTGTCTAAACCTTCACTACAATATGGCGCCCAAAAATAGGAGGCTTGCTGGTCGTCAATGGATACAAAAGATGGAGGAAATCCATATGGGCCCAGTGAAAGCGAGACACCCTGAATCTGAGGGTAGGTAAAAAAAATAAAAAAAACTTTTATCGTTTTGTGATTTCTGAATACACAACTACACAACATACTTTCGGGGAGAAGTTTGACCCATATGTATATGCTAAACATGGTCTTAGATATGCCTACCGAATTCAAAGGAGCTATTGTGGAAGCTTCTGTTGCTGTTGTCAGCCTAGAATCATATTATGTAGGTAGGTATATCAATATACCACATTAGTATTATGATTTGCTTGATTGTTCTATATGTTGTCCTTGTATGCATCTGCATACTGATATGATATGTCATCCGGACTTTGCTTATTATGTGAATTCTACTAATTGATAATATGGCAACACCAATTTTCATAGGCGTTCTCGCATGTGAACATACACACACAATACTTATATATATGTCACCATCCAGGTCCAGGTGGGGAGACGATGTTCGTGGGTTCTGGGACCATTATAGGGTGTGAGGATGTAATTGGGACGTACACCAGCACGATTTTAACTTCTGCTATTCTCCTTAGGTCATCTACTGAATCAAATGCTATATAAGATTACATTGAGGTTGTTATTCTTGTTATAGAAGTACTAGATACCATACAATATTGTTTAATGTTTTTCAATGAGCTAAAATATTGCCTCTCTATTATTGTAGGTGAATGTGTATCTAGAGGATGATAAATCATTTAAGGGTCATCTATCCACTCATGATTTACATTTCAACATTGCTACTCTCTCTATCAAAGTTGATGTAGCATTGCCTACCGCCAGTCTTAGAC